>JABUQX010125913.1:0-20169 GCA_015478945.1 Trachelipus rathkii
GAGACCTTTTATTGAATACTCGTTAAAATAAATAACTTTCTAGTAAATTTGTTGTGTTTTTTAACTAAGAATTACCCCTAGGTAGACCGCAACGGCAGGAGTCGGGTCTCTCGCCTTCCGGGAGAACTACGGAGTTGGATATTCCTACCCTCCGGGAGGGCTCGACACCCCTCTTGGTATTGGTGTCGCGCTCCTACAGCCCCTCCTACGGGGTAATGGAAAAACGTACCCCCTGTTGTTCCGCAGGCTCCGAGCCCCTAAGAATTGCCTGGTGTAATACTTGTACAAATAACTATATATACTATCCACCCGCCGGCTCGAGAACTCCCCCCCCAAAAAAAGCAATTTTTATGGTTTTTTCCATTTTTATTTGTACATTTTACCATCTAACCAAAATTTTACAAGGATCTCCAAAAATGTATTCCTTATCCAAATTAGCCTATATTTAGTTTATAGAGATATGCGAATTTGCTTCTTTCAGAGAGCTGGCCAATATAATTAAATAAACCAAGTACCGAATCCAAACGATAACAATAGGCACTGCTTTTTCCGGGATAGCGTTGAAAACTGATTTCGTTATGTATAAAAAAAAACATAATAAAGGCCAGTTAATAAACTCTAAATATTTGAAAAAAAAATATTTCGAGAAAACAGTATACTTCGAAGCCACAATGATTTACTACGTAACAATAAAATTAAACCATTTTCCTACATCTTAGAAATCAACAATTCTTAGCCTGTAAACTATTATATCTAGTATTGGTTACGTGACGGTGTTTATCTAATTTTTTTATACATTTTGAAAATTTATCCACCTCTCTCTTTCATATTTATATATTTGCTGAAGCAAGTACTAACTCTTTCATTCAACAAATTAGACATAAATCCTTTCAAATCATATTTCTCAGAAAATTTGACAACAAAATACGCAACCTCACTAAACCACAGTAAAAACAATTTCATGACCCAAAATTATATATATACAGTATTGATATTTCTAATATGAATCTATAGGTGAGAAAGTATTAATATAAATAAATATATATATAATATATTTTAATTTAATGATATATATATATAATATATAAATTTTATATTATCTTTATATATTTATATTATTTTATATTCTATATTATTTTAGTATAATTCGAGAATTAGAAAGTACTCATATACTTTATAGGTAGCATTCCAGCAGTATTTTAATTATCTATTATTAATATCGATAGATCAGAAAACAGAAACCTTAAGATACCCAAGTCTTTATGAAGTTTCATATATATATTTTTTTCATATATTGTATATTATATGACAAACTAACAATTATTATAGATAAAAAGAGTTGCCTCAATAAATTTTAATAGCAAAGTGAAAAAAAGTTAATATATTTGTTGATATAATTATCGTAGCTTGTTTACGCATATACGCTCTGCAGCACCGTGGATGGTTATTTATTCAGTGCAAAAATCTTACCACGAAAAACAAAAGAAAAACTGTATACGGCCACAAGTAGATGATCCATGGGTTAGGTCAAAATTCCGCATCGTCTAATCCATATAGGTTAGGTTTGTTTTATCATTCTTATTTGTGCGATTATATGCCTCTAAGCAGTTATGATAGTTTTCTTATAGTAACACTGAATCTTCTTATATTCTTGATATAAAAGAAAAAAGTAATGTTGTACCAGAGGTGGTTGTATCTCATTTTTCACCCCAGATTTATATGAAAATCAACAGATAAATTACTCTAAAAAACATAATAAATATAAGAATTTGTTGAAAACGAAGAAGCGGTCGCTCTCCTATAGTTGAACAAGTGTACAGCCTTAAGTTGTAAAAAAAAACCATAGGATTGTTTATTTAATAATAAAAAAAAAAAATTTTTTTTTGAAAGATCAAAATATAAATAATGAAGGAAGTGAAAATATGTAACGTTTTGTGAAAGTTACATTGATAAGGAAAATATGTGAAGCAACTTTTAAAATCTTTCTCATTATTTGTTATATAGATTTTTGTTAATCTACATATATTTTATTTTAGAGCAGAAAATACGGGACATTAATTTGACATTAGAGAAGCCTGAAATGTAGACTATTGAGATCGAATCATAATATATATGAATAAAGTCTAACATATTATAGTGGAAAAATACTTCGGTATAATAATGTTGCCAATCACACTCCTAAAATGTGTGGTTGGGAGGAGGCTCACAAATAGGTAGTCTACGCGAAAGTGCTTTGAGTAGAACAATAAGAATTAAGAATAGGAGGTAAGGTTTCATAATCATAAAAATTTTACGGCAGATAACAAACGAAGAAACCTTTAGCCAAACAAAACCGCAATATATCCCAAATTATAGATCATAAACAGTGATATATGAGAAAGGGCCCGGTGTTTGTCGATAAACAATTCACCAAAAAAAAAAATAAAAACAAAAATCCAAAAAATAAAAGCAACTATATGTAAATTAACGGAATGTTACTTTCTATTTAGTTTTCCTAGAGAACATGATATTTTTTTTAACTATTGCCTAGCCTTGAAACGTACGGTGTTGCTATATATTAGAAACGTACAATTGACGTTTCTTCACGATATATACGACTCGCTATAAATTACTATGCTTAGTATATTAAATATTGATAATATTCCAATAAATAAATAATTTTTCACCAACTCCTAAATCTTTAATATAATTGTATAAATTTATTACATATGAAACAAAAAAAAAAAAAAAAAAAAAACAGCTTTTTATGGCTTATTTACTACCTATTATAATTATTATTATATATATGGATAATATTATTACGTTAAGTGGGTTTTAATAGTAGTACGATACTATTTACTAAATTTGGTACCATAATACATTAATATAATACTAATGTATTTATAAGCCGAGGAGGATATATCTAAAATCAGATAACCATTGAAACTAACACATTAATAATATATAATAATTATTATAAATATATTGCGAAGAATTAATATATAATAGTACTATAAATAGCTCATCTATGTTTATTAATGTATTATTAGTAAGATTACTATCTTAAAGGAAACTACTTGGACTTATAGGCTAAAATAATGGGTATATATTATAATACTTTAAATATATAGATTAACATATAGAAACCATGAAGAATACTCTGTATATATAATTGATTTGGTCCATTGTTCGATAGTTCGAGATTAGCTACTGTTACTTCATAGTTCATAGTTCACAGTTCCTAGTTCATACTGACTTGTAGGTGAAGTATCTTTAATTAAAACAAAGACAAATCATGAAATAAATACTTAATACCCAGAGTGTCGATAAATCGCATTAAAGACAATATGAGTAACAAAAATGCGATGGAGCTCTTGCTCTATTATAGTTATCATGTGTGGCAAGTAAAATTATTCTGTTATCATACCTACTCTTTACGCTCCACAACTAAATTAAGAACAGTAACGCGGAATATTAAATAGTTACCTCAGTCTGAAAGCTGTAAATGGGTAGGAATAGATGGAAAAAACTACTTGAGAATATGTTAGTTATGAAGTAAAGTGAATTGGCCTTTGGGATGTGGAGTGAAGGAGCTTTCATATATGGTGTAAAGGAGCTACAGAACTAGAGGCGAAACTTATGTTGTCAGAATCAATGACAAAATAGTATAATGGAACTTTTCGGACAAATTTGTGGCATCCTCATTAACATTCTTATAGTTTAAACTCGCACAATACAGGATGGTAAAGAGGAAATGAATATATTTTTTAGAGTAATACATAGAGCTAAGCAGCAATGTAATTAGAGTGAAATAATCTTTGCTGAGGACGTACTTTAATGGGTGAGACGCAAATAAGTAATAACGTAGGAGTACTTGGGAATTTAGAATCGGGAATGAAAGAAGAGAGATTTGAAAGAATTCTGAAGAGAATTTTCATTTTTCAGTGGTTGTATTAGCTGAAACAAAAGTAAGACGAAATGATTTAAAAGAGAAAATTGGAATGGCTTAGTCTTGTTTGTGGGAATTGGTGGTCGGAGACCAATAATAAAAATTTGAGAGAAGTTTAATTAATTTTCATCTGATTTAAAGCAAGTAAAATGCAAAATGTATTGGGCGAGCTCTAAAACGTTATTTTCGAGCGTTTGCCTATATCTATATCCTTTTGTGTTTTGTTGGTTTTCAAAGAAATACCATGTTCCCGACATTTTTGAATAGAAGTCTAAAACCCTTTGACAAAACGACTTCAAAATTGGATTATATAAAAATTACTCTCTCTCTCTCTCTCTCTCTCTCTCTCTCTCTCTCTCTCTCTCTCTCTCTCTCTCTCTCTCTCTCTCTCTCTCTCTCTCTCTCTCTCTCTCTCTCTCTCTCTTATCTAAAAAATTGATAGATGGATTTTGGATATTTATTTTTACTCTATTTACGTAAAAGGTTTAAAATTAAAATAAAGAAGCTTTCAAGTGTTCAAACCTAACGTAATTTTTTTTTCACTTGAACGTAGACGAAACTTTAAAGTGAGGAAAATTAAGTTCAATGATAGAAATAGAATATGAAATAAAAATCCACGGAACACAGATTGTTGAAAAGAGAGGTGCGTACTGCATAAAAAATAAGCATGAAGACCTTGTATCTCTTGTGGTGTGAGGCTATCGAAAAGGTAAAATGATAGTGATCAGCACCATTGTATGCCTAATATTACTTAGAAAATACTGAATGTCTATACAAAAAATATGCATGAAAATTTGTCTCCTATCTAATTTATAGTAAGTCTTTTGGAAAACCAACTAAACGAATAAAGAGATAGAGTTCATAAAAATTGAAGAGTAAATTTTCAGCGTTCGACTTGACACTCAAAAGGGTGGTTCGAATTAGCTCTTCCCTTTAATCATTATCAGTTTATAATGTTTTTAGTAACAGTTTAATGTTGTTGTTTAAATTATTGTTAATCCGTTTCGGTTGTTGTCGTTTAGTAGCGGTTGATATTGCTGTTTAATTACATAAATATGTTAAAAAATTTCAATAATCATTTTATATAATTTTTTAATATTCTCTTCATGAATTTCCAATATATATTATCTTACCATAAAATTTACTAAATTTTAATTTATATATTATATTATTTATTATGTATAATATAACAAATACACTAATTGCATTTTTAATTATATAATTATTATATATAATATTAATTATTAATAGTTATTTTATAATTTATATATTATAATATATATTAGTTTAAATTTGATATTGTGTGTGTGGTGTTGTGTGTGTGTGTGTGTTAGGTTTATAGGGTGTGTGGTGGTGTGTGTGTGTGTAGTGTGATGTGTGTGTTTCATATTTGTAGTGTTGTGTGTGTGTGTTGTCAGAGTGGCTTTGGAAGCATATATATTTATTTAATTCAACTGAAATTGATCTAAATTAAAAATATAAGAAATTTAAAAAAAAAAAATTACCAATCGAAAAAAAATGAGAAAAAACCAAATGAAAATTTCAATTAATAACCTTCTCTCTGAGAAGTAGTCGACAAATTTTATTTATTTTAAAAGCAATAAATATAAATTTCGGAATTATTTTCTCAAAATATTTTTATATTTAAAATTAATCACAATAACTTACTTGCACACATATTAAAATAACTTTCTCGGAAACAATAGCAAAAAGAAATTATCTATATATATATATATATATATTATTTATATATATAATTAATTAAATAATATATTATAATTTATTATTAATTATTATTTATGAATATTAAAATTATATTCATATTATTATTATTTCATTATATTAATTATATTATTTAATTATTAATATCATATTATTATTATTTTTATATTTATATATTAATATATATATTAGTAATATTCATATATATTAATACTATATAAATTCTATCCATTCTCATTTTATCATAATATAATTTCATTATAGTATCTAATTATATCATTTATCAATTTATCTATACTAAGATATTTGGCTTATATTATGCTTATATGCTTATATATATATTATATAATATAATATATATATATATATATATATAAGCTTAAGTGTATTATTTAATACTGAACGGTATTAATTATTGTTTTTTTGTTTCATTTTTTCTATTTTCTTTTCGATATGTACTCTATTGTTTCTCTTTGTCTATTGTAACTTTATATTAAATCTATATATCACAGAGCTAACTAACAGACGAAAATAAAATATCATTTTATTAATGCAGGTATGACGTCATTTTTTTACGACAACTTATAAGAAAGAGAAATATAAATATTAGAAAAAAATAATTAATTTTTAGTAATAAAAATATATAGAAATATAGATTAATATTGGAGAAGGGGTGAAGTTCCCGATAGATCGGAGAGAATAGGAAAGAAGCTTCTGTACTACCGAGGGAGCACGCCGAAAAAAAGTTGCGAAAAAAAAATGGTAAAAATTTATTTTTTTTTCATTCTTTATTTCAAACTAAATAGTATGGATACCTACACCTCGGCTAAAAACTACTGAAAGATGGATTAAGAGTCCGGGGTTCTTCTTTCTGGCTCTATTTATCTCTTTATTAAAACATTTCGGCGCTTTCTTTTTATCTGGCCGGGGTGCCTGAGAGATATGGAAGGCCAGAACCTGGGGAAGTCCCCCCCCTTGACCTTGTCCCTTCCCACTTGCGGCATTAAAACCACAGTGGCGAACCCCTACATAAAGGAAATATGACAAAGAAAAAATTGAAATTTCTATTTTTTAATTTTTTAATATAGATATATAATTATATTTTTTTTTTTTTTTTTTTTTTTTTTTTTTTTTTTTTTTTTTTTTTTTTTTTTTTTTTTTTTTTTTTTTACATTGTCTTTTTCTTTTTTTTTTTTTTTTTTTTTTTTTTTTTTTTTTTTTTTTTCCCTTTCGTTTTACTTTCCTCTTTTTTCCTCTGTGTCTTCTTTTTCCCCTTTTTCTCCTTTCTTTTTTAATTTAATTCTCTTCTATGACAATTTCCTTTTTCTCTTAAATTATCTTATTTTTCTCCACTAATAAAAAAAATTTTTCCAGAGCAAATAATCAATCAAAACACTATTTTTTCAACTCTTGCTTTCGTATTACTGCAGGAATGGAAGGTGGATCAGAGCAAATGTTTGCCATACATGAGATTATATCCTAAAACTTTTTATTCGCATTTTATTCTAATAAATATTTGAATAAATATGGGATAACAATTTTTTTCTTAATTAAAGTTTCCTCCCGCGTATGAGAAGCAAATCTTAAATCAAAAAATGATATTTATTTTCCGGTAGCTGTTATAGTGTGTTTTAGTTTTTTGGTTACATGCATGTGTCTTTCGGGATGCCGAACCATATAATAATATATATATATATATATATATAATATTAAATTCCTTCTTATATTATATATAATTATAGATATAGATTATTCGTTCTTTATGTATATATATAATATATTTCTATATAACTAAGATGGTGTTATCTTGATAATTTTTATATAAGCTTTATGTCAAAAAACTAATAATTATAATAATGTATGATATTAAAAGGAGCCGTCTTGTTGGTTGTATAGGGTTGGGCCCTGTAGTGTTATTTAACGAGAGGAGGAACAGGTCAGAATGTGAGGTCGTTAGTGTTAGTCGCGAGTGGGTATATCAGAGAGTGCACATTAATGATAATCGCAGTTGGTTCTGTATTCTATTGTGAATTTGATCGTCGATATAACTCTCTAAGGATGGCGCGTCGGCAGTGTTCGTGGCTTGTGGTTGCTCACTGGGAAGTTGATTAGATTTGATAATAGAAAGGCAACATATCTTTTGATTTTGGCTGAATAAAAGACTAGCAATAAGCGGCGTTGGAGAGTTATGAATGTAAAATTTATTTCTAATTTCATTCTTTTCTTATTTTTTATAAATATAACATTAATTATAATATTAATTAAATATATTAATATAATAAATAAATTTTTTAGTGAACAATTTAATAAATTATTTATTTTTTGATTTCCCATTTCACTTGAATCGTTTTTTGTTTACTCTATTAAAAAATGCAATCCTCAACTGCGAAAAAGCTTCGATCATCTAAAGCTCTGGCAAATTCGTGATTTGCAAGAAATTGACGGGATTAAAATTTAGGATTTTGGCATGATGTGCAGACCCTATTTTAATGATCGTACTGGATGAGACTGGTGGTTCTTTGCTCTGTCTATTTTAGGTCTAAATAAAATTTTTTCTTAAATTTTGAAATAATTATCAACTAGTTCAGTTGGCCACTGATAATATAAAATAATAATACCTATAAAATTCTAATATTAATAATTATTGATAAAACGAGAGATAAAAAGAATAAATCGTGGTGTGCCTAAGACATACTAACTTGTCATTGCAGTGAATGGAAAGGTCCATAGTAGATTTCTAATACAACTGGGCCAGCCTTAAAAGGGCTATTATTTTATGTTTGATTCATCTTTATCCATACAAGAAAGTGCAATTCTAGTTTTTTTCCTACTGGAAACTCTTAAAACCAAAAGGTAGAAAAAGTTTTTAACACGGATCTGTTTTTTAATTGCTGTTTAATCCCAGATCTGGTCACACATTCCGATTTTGTATAATGAAATTAGAAAGTTAAAATTTTATCTAACTATTTTAAAATTTAACCGTTTCTAAAAAGTTATTAATAATTAATTAAACAGATTCGCTTATGAAATGACCAAAGATCTAAATTTTTAAAAAAATATTTTTTTGAAAGAATAATAATAAAAAATAAGTGATAGGATAATAATAAAAATACTAATAATAATAATACTAAATAAGAAATTAAAGAATAATATAAACGAATAATAAAAATCTATCAAAATAATAAATTATAATTATAATAATATACGAAGAGCCCTAATAAAATCCAAATCCTTTCAGGTGAAAATCGCTTCATCCAAGAGCAAAAAGAAAGAAGGAAAATCTAAGCAAGAAATTCAGAGTTCCATTTCCACATTATATTAAAATATCTCCCTTAAATTCAATGTAAATATTTATACAATTTGAAAATTTAATATAGTAAATTTAAAAAACTAAAAACTTCTTTGACCTCCCCCTTCTCTAATTATTTTCTTCATTAATTTTTAATGCATAAGATTTTCTGTTATGGCGCAGGTGGAATCAGGATGGTCCCTTTCACGCCAAGTAATTGCTGAGTTCTTTCTGTCTGGTATATGGTCTTAAAAAAAATATAGTTCATTATAAACTGTTTAAACTGTAAACAATTGGTAATAATATAGAGTATTAAAATAGGGTCTCATAAAAAAAAGATATACCTATATATATATATATATATTATATATATATATATATATATATATATATATATTTATATATTACAAGATTTAATATTTATATATATATACTATATATAGTAATAAAGGTATATTAGCACAAAAAAAATATACATCCAATTACTGTTAGTAATTCGTTATAAATATATAAATACATTTGAGTTGAAAAGCCACATGGGCCTATCGAGACTTAAAAAAAAAAAAAAAATAATATATTCGTATATATAGTACCGTAAACTTTATACTGTATAATATACTGTTTACATTTATTATAAATATTACTACTGTTAAGCATAATATAAAAAAAGATTATTTTTCAATATGGATGTAGTGGATATATAGAATTAAAATTTGTTGAAGAATAATTAGTGACGGGCCAGCCAGTAAGTTTTATTTTCACAAGTTTTATCTCTAGTCAGACAAAGAGGGACAAAAAGGGCCATTGTTACAAAAAAAAATTGATTAAAATAAGATCACAGCTGATGATAGATTTATATACTGATAATGAGTTAAAGGGTCTCATCTTATATTTAACAAACAAATTAAAAAAAGTTACATGACTTGGACAATAAAATAATAAATCGTTTACGGCTGAACTGTCCAGAATTCAACATTATGAAAGCGCAAGATAAAATGTTCTGTGAAAAAAAATGAGTACTATTGCCTTTGGCCATCTCATCTTTGATAAGGTGAACTTATTTGTTATACTGTCCTTATATTTCCTTTCTAATATATAATTTCAGATAAACGTGGGTTTCTCTGGTTTAAAATGACCCGAACTTCAAGCTTCCTGATTTTGATGGAAAGCCTGAAGACTTTGATAGGTTCATTAAACAAACTTTGACAGAAATAATGGATAGAGAGAAATACAATAAATTTGCTAAACATTCTTGTCTAATGAAACAACTCAAAGGCGCCTCCAGTCATTTTAATACAAAAAAGCCCTTTAGCAGAATATGATTATATCGAATGATATGGCGAAAAATTTTGCTTTAAATGTGCCCTTCAGTACAATAAATACTTTACCAACAATATCAGTTATTGAAAAACTTTTAAAACATTAAAATTTAACCAAGTGATTTTTTTATACTTGGATCAGTGATGCTAAATTAATAGAAAGTCACGTAGATAGCTTAAAAAAAATAAATACCGTATTTTATTTCGCTATTTTTTTTTTGTGGAATAGTTTCCCTGAAATATATCAAACCCAATTTATAAACATTACAACTAAGGGGTTTATGCCCCCAAAATTTTAAGATGAAATTTTTAATAATGCATTTGAAGTTCATAATAGAATTGGGAAGAGTGGGTAAGTAAATACAAAAACAAATAGTAATAATAATAGTACTAATAAAAACAATAAATCACAAGTTGAGAAAAAAAACAGTAGCTTTAGCTACTAAATCTCTTCTGAATCAAATAAACAAAAAACAAACACTGAAACAACAAAAAGGGTTGTTCCATTTGTCAAACATTACAAACCGCAGATTATATGGACCATAAATTGTATAGTTGCCCAACTTTCAAAACCACCTGAATTCCAAATTCGCAAAAAATAAAGAAATTGGGAGGTTGTATTAAATGTGGGTACTTAAATCTCATAAAATTGAAAATGTAGGTTTAAATTTAATGCGAAATGTAAAATTGTAATTCATGGCACTCCTCTTAATTTTTTTGAATGTATTAAAAACAAAGTGGACCTAATCAAATAAATAACCAAAAAAATAAATTAAAAATAAAAATAATCGTCAACAAGTAGAAACATCAACCAATGTTTTGAACTAAATGTTACTCCTGTAGAAAATCCCTTCTTCAGAACAAGTAGCAAATTGTTTGTTATTAAGTTCCTTAAATGTTAACCAGCACTCAAAACATCACCCTTCCTACCTTCACCACAACTTGATTATAAAATAAAAACAATAACAACCAAACTTAAGGGTTTTATATGATTCTGGGTCGGAAATTAAATTTTATATCGCAGACAGTAAGCACAAAAAATTAAATATAAAGTTTTCTTTATATGGAATAATGCTTAACATAAAAGGTTTCAATGAAAGCAAATATTACAAAACTTCTATTATATAAATTGATATAAAAATAAAATAATAAAAATAACAGTATTGTTAGGCAGCTGTGGGTTCGCCTTCAAGTACAAAACCAGAGTGAAATTATCTTCCTCAAATTGTAAAACATTTGAAAGAACATAAAATACCTTTTTAGCCTATTAAACACCTGAGAAATAAGAATAATAAAGGAAATCCATATATCTATTAGGTTGTGACTGGAGCCCACAATGCTACCCAGTAATGCACTGCTCTTGTTTGGGTTAACACAACCCAGTTCACTGTTATATTACACTTCTTTAGGAATCTTATTACTTGGCGAACTTAAAAATAAATTAATAAGACAATTGATAATACTAAAATATTTTAAAAGTTACAATGAAACAAGGCTGATTTGCTCGCAAAAAAATGTCAGAAATACCGAAATATAAATTGCAATCTTTTATGAAACAAGATTAACTCTCTATCAATCTCTTTAGCTCAAAATAATAATACTAGCATGAAATTAGATGTAAAATTAGTAATAAAAATTTAAATAAGATTAAAATTATAAATACTGATCAATTTTGAATGTCCTAAAAATTTCTCAGAGTTAGATATGGAACTTTTAAAAATAATACTTTAAATTACAAAATACACATTGTAGAATGGAGACCAGGCGAATTGATAATGCTTGTTTATTTGAAGTGAATAAATTATAAATTTTTGCCAAATAATTTTTTTTTGGCTTAATTCTATGAGAAATTTTTAAACTAAAAAATATAAAGAGGCCTCTTAAATTAGAAAGCGTCGAAATATGTCATATTTGAACCAAACTTAAACCAGGTAAACATTGCGAACCTGTTGAAATAAATACAGTAAAAACAATTAATAATAAAGTTTCATTTTGTCGATGATGCATTTTTCAGAGATCATGTAGAAACGACAAAATGTCGAATTGTATATTTGTCGAACCTATATGTGATAAAACTCAACCAAACAATTTATATCACATAATAATGTTAGCTTACCAGGACCGACCTAATAATAATAATAATAGATTTGATATTGCATTAACCACTAATATAGGTTTAATAAGTATCCTGTGGTATTCGACTTGGGAAGAGAGGCCTATCACCAAGATTAAAAATTGCCTTGGGAGGATACAGAAAAATTCCATTTTTTTGTGCTCAAAAAATATAAAGAAAATGAAATTTTTTAGGTGGTCGTTTCTCTTATAAATTAATGCGACTTTCGTTTGGTATTAGATTGTAGCCCTTCCATTCTCATGGTAGTAATATTAAACCATTAATATTAATATTGCATGTTCATATTTGTGATGAAGTTGTATCTGAACTTAGGAAGATTTTTCCTGATTCTTCAAAACGATAACTTACGGTTGTTCCTTCATTCTTCTGAAAGTGAAATTATTCTGGCTTATCATAGATCTCATGTAATATTTAACAATTATGGGTTTCATTTGCAAACAATCTTCATAGTAAATTTCACCAGAAGTTTAAAAAAATTAAAATTCATAACGTTGAGTTATACAATCAATAAGTAAGGTGTGGATGCAGCCTATAGAATGACTCACTAAACTATTGGGAATGATGTGGAATACTCATAATGATACCTTATATAATAAAAAAATATGAAATGAACCCCAAAGCAAACCTTGAGCGATTCTATTTTATCCTACCTATATAATGTGGTCTAATTTGGATACCCACTAAATTATTGGGTGGTTTTCTTCCTGGGGAAAAGATTATTTTATGAGTCCTAAATTATTTTTTACAAATATTATGGTAATTATGCAAAATAACAAAGATATAACATGGGACAAAATAAAAAACTAAATAGTAATTTGCTTGAAAGTGTAGATACATTTGTATGGAAAACAAATAAATAAAAGCAAGAAAAGAAGTATGAATAAAACATTTTTATTCATATTGTTTTCATCATATAATATTCATAAATTTACTGATGCTAGTAAAGACATTTATGGTATTGTCTTATATTTACAAAATACAGATAATAGTGAGCTGCATTTTTTATGTTGCAAAAAAAATTAATTAAATACCAAAAATCAAACAATGTAATAAAATGAGTTCATTTCAGTTTTGGACTTTTGCTCGTAAAATTTGGAGTACATGTCGTAATAGAAAAATTTTTTGACAATTTAACTAATACTTTCACAACCTTTAAAAATAAATTAAATTACCGTTTTAATTCTTCGATGATTCAATTGTAACATGGAATTGGATTATAAATAAAGAAGAAAAGAGATGAAATTCAAAGATTAGATCCCGTACAGAATCATCTGAATTTTTTATTGAAAATCAATGTGACATACCCCGATAATCCGATTCTCAAATCAATTGTGAAATATGAGTCTCAATATCGAAGTGAATGCTATTGCAGATGTGTTTTTCATGATAAAGGTTTTTAATTTAAAAAAAATTCCACGCTTTATTCTTAAATGGGCATATTAGATTATCAAAAATGAACGGGTTAAAAGTTTCGGCTCCAATCCGAAAAGCATCCCCATACTGGCTTTCTATTTATTCAAAACGCTTCAAACTTTTCTTTTGTACCCTTATTTAAATTAGATAGGTTTTCGTCTTTCTGAATAAACTATTTAAAGGTTTCACATACTATGGAGTAAGAAAATTTTCATCAATTTAAGAAGCTAAAGTACATGAGAAAAAACCCCACTTTGTTTTTCCAATGGGGACCGATTGCCCAAATAAAACTAACAGATGAAATGGTAATGTTATTTGTTCTTTTAACATCAGCTAGAAAAATTTCTTGCAGAAGGACATATCAATTCTTAATAAGACATAATCTTTAATAAAAGAAACAAATATGGTCACACAACTTAATCTTTTCTTGATAAAAACATATAAGAATAAAGCAAGAAAATTTGCAAACTTAGAATGCTTGATGTTTAATCAAAAAGAATCAATATTGTTGCATAAAATATCATTCACTAACTATATAATAATTAAAGAATTACAATGTAAAAATGAACATACATCAATCCAAAAGTTCTAGCTTTTGATAAAAAAAAGGAAGTTTTTATATTCCAATAGCATACTCAGTAGTTAAGAAAAAAACATTAAAGACTGCATAATATGTAAATTAATGTATGGCAGAACAATAAAACTTAACTCAAAACCATTACAAAAAATTATAGAATACAATCCATCTCAAGATCCATTTAGATAAATATTTCTGGACCATATTGGACCTTTTAATAAAATAAAAATCCAAGTATTGCGTTAAAGCCCAGCCCTTAAGCAATTATTATATCACTTTGCATCATAATTAGACGCTGTAAACTCTTGTTCTATGTGAAAAATGTAGATCATTAAATGCTTTATCTCTGCCTTTTCAAATATTTCATGTTTTGACTTTTGGATTCCCACACTATAGTTAAGTGACCCAGGGAAGTAGTATATAAGCTCAGTGCAATTATTAAAAATTTTATTATACATAGAGGTAAAAAATTATTTTTAACAACTCCATAACTACTATAAATTTCTTCAGAATTTTCACCACTCTACCCTGGTAAAGCTTATGTTTCTCTGGGGAGAGTTGAATCTTATTAGTCAAAACAGGTTAAAATTAATAATAAATTACAGTGCTTATTGGAAAAACATATTAGAGCATATGAGTTTTTTCTTTCACTTAGTTTTGTGCAGCTATAACTATGCTTTGCTTATAAATAAAAGGCCAGTAGCATTTAAGTCGATATTAAGAAACCCTGAGGTGGATCAAAATATTCCCTAGTTTTTGCATACACCGGAGATATTCGAAAGGGATATGCAGGTGTCCACTCTGGTTGTTTCTTTCACATTTTATTGCTCATGATGCGTATATGTCATTCAGATGAAATCTGATTGGTCTCCCCTGTGAACCTGATCTAGGATCAGTTATATCTTGACTTTTTTTCTTCAAAGAAATAAACAGAAAAATTGAAATCTAAATTTGAATGCCATTTGTACTATGATGATATTCTTAGCCAAAACCTACATATCTGCCCACTAACCAGCAAGATTCAATATATAAAAAAACCACAGCAACTTCACTGTGGAGTTTGGTGATGGTTGTCAGCCATCAAAGATAAAATTCTGCTATTTAACCATACTTTTACAGTAAATGGGGAACAGTAAAGATGTAAAAAATATAGGCTTATGGAAAGCCCTTTTCTGTAAAATTAAAATCAAATCAAGAATTTACTAGGGAAAAAAAAACCCCCCCGAAAAAAAAAACCGACACATATCGATTCATCATATTGTTTGATAAAGAAATACTTAATTTTTCATGAAAATCTGCTGGCAGAATACTAGTTTCCAGCGACTAAAGATAATAATATAGTGATGCTGATAGCAGCAGGGTAAAAAGGAAAGCTGCGGAGTTCAATGTAGAGAGCTACAAAAACAAAGTTCTCATAGACAAGGGGCAACTTTAATATCTCCAAACTATATAATGCATCATATTATTTATAAATCTATGTTCCTTGTTTTAAATCAGGAACATGATATAATTTGAATGAAAAACTAATTAAATGCGGAATTATTAAATACAATGTAGTACAACATTCGTATTCGAAAATTGTCATAAATTAAAATTCTTAATAGAAATTTAAATTTGGTCCCCTAGTTTATACCCCAAAAATAATATTCCCCCCCCCCTGTTTGATAGATGAAAACTGAACTTATGTTTATGTTTTAATCTATTTATATATTTTTTTTAATTATTGTTATTTGTTATTATTTTTAAAATATATGGTCCACTGGGGTAAAAAATTTGAAATAATGACATTTTCTTAATAAAAAAAAAAAAAAAAAAAATAATATAATCGAAATTTATTTATTTTATTTTCATTCTGTTATAAAAAATAACATTAAATAATATAATCAAAATTAAGATAAATAAAATTAAATTTTTTATGAACAACCTTAAAAAATTATTTTCTGATCCATTTTCACTTGATTTGGTTTGTTACTATTATAATGTTGGCCCTCAGCGGTAAAGCTCGTAAGTCATGCTTAGCCTCTGCAAATCGTGTGCGTGGATCAAGAAGATTGACCGTGGAATAAAAATTTAGGGATTTGGCAAGATGTGCCAGACCCGCTATAATAATATTCTACTGAGCTATGAGACTTGGGTTTTTTGGCTTCTGCTATTTTTTAGGCTGGGCATAATAACAATTTTTCTTATTTTGAGAATCAACAACTCACAATTCAGTGTGCCACGATAATCAAAAAAATAATTGACCACTAATAAATAAATATAAAATATTTTAATGTTTTTTCGAGATCACATATAGAAAGATAAAGGCCAAGACAGACTCCTTTCTAGTTTTCATGCATTAGTGAAGAAGGCCAAGTAAATTCATACATACAGCCAGCCTAAAGTAGGGCTTATTATATTTTAATTTTTGACCAGTCTTTAATCATCAACAGAATGTGCAATTCAGTTTCTCGCTACTTGGAAACTCTTTAAAAAAAAGGTGAGAAAATTTTACAGATTGGTTTTTTTTTTAAATTGCTGTAAATAAATGTCAGGTATACATTTTATCAGTTGTATAAATTATAAAATATAACCTCAAACATAATCTAATGGTATTATACAATTACGATAGCTAGAACAAGTATTTAACAAAAGTTTTATTGAGAAAGGGGAGCAGTAAGTGAAATAACTTAATAGGAAAGCTGAATTAATAATATAATAAAAATATATAATAATAATAATTAATAATAATAATAATATAATTATTAATAATTATAATATAATAATTATAATAATAATACATAATAATAATATAATAAATTAATAAATATGAGAGAAGCCTAAAAATCCTATCTCCCTTTCAGATTAAGGATTGGCCTCTAGAAGCAATTTGGTTCAAGCAGAAAGAATGGCAATCAGCAAGTTAGACGAAGAGTTCCATTTCCCATTAACATAAATTATTTGTTACCAATTGTTTTTATAACATTTAAAAACATTTTTATATAGTAAATTTCACAAACTAAAAAATTCTTCTTTGACTCCCCCTTCTCTTTAATTAAATTTTCTTCACTTAATTTTTATATGTAAAAATCTGTTATATATAATATATATTATAATATTATTATATTATTATATATAATATTTAATATATATATATTATATATAATAGTTTATATTATTATATATAATATATTTATATTATATTATTTATATATAATAATAATATAATATATATATTTAGTATATATATATATATATAATAATATATATTTAGATAGTATATTATATATATACTATATATTATATTATTATAAAGTGGAGGATTATTTTAAAAAAAAAATCGGGAGTCAATCTGGGCAGAACCGATCTTTGAAATCTAGATAATTATTCCAAAAAACAAGAAATCGAGTGAAATAATGAAACTAACATTAAAGTGACAGGCCGAAAGAAACACCTTTTCTGGGTAAAATTCATAGACAAAAAAATCAACTCGGGTTATAACATTTGATAATAGTAAAATCTCTTCTAACCCACAAAATCAGTAGATTTTAAATTTGGTATAACTTTTGTAATTTATTTGTAATTTCTATAAACTTCTAGAATTTGAAATAAAAGTGTTTAAATATATATATATACACCCACGATATTAGTTTTAATATTTTAATTATATAATGTGGAAATAGATATATAAGAATAATATAATATAATATATATATATATATATACCTACTATATACTATATATATATTATATATATATAATATATAATATATTAATTATAATATTTATTATATATATATTATAGTATATAATATAATATATAATATATATATATTATATATATATATAGTATATATATAATATACTATATTTAATATATATATATATATAAATATTTATGTAGTTTAAAAAAAAAAAAAAATATTTTATAATTTTTATATAAAAATTTTTTTTTATTATAATATATATATATAGTGAAATCCAGTTTAAAACCACACATATCTCTAAAAATTATATCTCAAAAAACTACAATAGCTAAAACAGGGAAAAGGAATACATTTTGGAATCCTGGTGTAAATTTTTAGTGCGGAAAATGTAAAAAAAAAACAGAACACAAAATCTCAAAAAACTACAATACTACGCGAAAAAGAATATCATTTTTTGGATCCTTCCTGGTAAATTTTTAGTTTCGGAAAATGTTAAAAAAAAAAATAAAAAAAATTATTGTTTAATAATTATAGTATAATAAGGTAATAAACCACTTATTTAGACCGTTTTTTTTTTAAAAAAAAACGTTACTTCGTTAATAAAATAAGATAGACTTTCTAGCATAGTTAAGTTTTTTTTTTTTTTTTAACTAAAGAATATCCCAAGGGTATAACGCACCGATGGAGTCGGGGTCTCTGCCTTCCGGGGAACTACGGGGGGTAGCGACACTAATTCCCCCCCCCCCTCCAGGGAGGTCTCCGGAACCGCCCCGCTCTTCTGGTATTTTAAGTCGTCGCCTGGGGTTCCTTCCCTCCGCCCTTTCCCCTATACGGGGTTATGGCAAAAAAACGCTTCCCCCCCTGTGTTCCCCGTTCGCTCGAGCCCCCTTTTTTCATTTGTTGCCGTGTAATACTCTTTTTACAAATAATAATAGTATATATATATATATATATATTATATATATTTATATTTATATATATATATTATATATTATATATATAACTTATATATAATATATATATATTATATAATATATATATATATATATATAATATATATATATATTATATATAACTATGTTCAATCTGCTCCTAAACACCAAAAAAAAATCAGGCAAAATATTTATTTCATTTATTTATTTATTTTTTTTTTAACAATTTCCTAACTAAAATTTTACAAGGTTTACGCCATACAATTGTTTTTTCCTTTTCCCTGTAGCTATTTGTTTTTTGAGATATGGATTGAGATATTTCTGGTTTTAAACTGAAGCTAACTACGTTACTGATTATTAATATTATATATATATAGTATTATATATATTAATATATATAATTGGGATATATATATATATATATATAATATTTAATTATATTAATTTATTATATATTATATATATACATATATATTAATATTTAATATAAATTATATTATAATAAAATATATTTTATATAATATATAATTATATATATATTATAATTATATATATATATAATATTATTATATATATTATATATATATATATATATATTAGGTTTATTTAATTTTATTTTATTTTACGCGCCACACCTTTTTCCCGCTTTGAGCGGGGTAAGTGGGTAAGTTAAACAGCTCCTTTCTCCACTCCACCTCCCTCATCTCGCACCCCCTTTCATTAACCCTGCTCCACTCCTCCACCCCTTCTATACCCTCGCCAACCACCCTACCTCTTCCCTCCTCATCCCTTCCTCCCCAGCATCTGGCTTTTGGTCTTCCTTTATTTCCATCCCTCACCTCCTTTTTTGTCTCCCCTTCCTCTCCTTCCTATCCCTTTGTCCTCCCAACTCTCCTAACCACTCTCCTGTTCCTCCACATTCTCAACTAGAATGCTCCATACATCTTAACATTCCTTTCTTTTCCGCTTTTTTCCACCAACCCTTCCTCCCAATCAGCATCTCTCCCTCACCAACTGTTGTCTTAATCCTAATCCTCTCCCTTCTGTTCCTAACCACACAAACCGCTCTCAAATCCCTTCATCTCAAATACTACTTCCCAACTTCTTCCTGGATCGCCTGGCATCAGCCCCCACGTTTTCACACCCATGGACAACAACACCGCTGTACA
>JABUQX010125914.1:0-18986 GCA_015478945.1 Trachelipus rathkii
ATTATGCGAAGAGGAAATTCTGTACGATGAAGCATCAAAAGAAAAAAAATAAAGCAGAAAAGCAGTTGAAAAAAAGAGTTTCTAGTAGTTTGAAGTATTGAGACGGATGTATAGATTGAAAAAACGATTAAAGTATTGAGGTGAATATACATCGAAGAAGTTTAGACCAGTTTAAAGTAATTGTGCTAAAATCATTGTGAGAGAAACATAAGGTGTGACAGGTGTAAACTTACTGAAACTTGTTTTTTACATACTATTATTATCTGCTTAATTTTTTTTACTATTGTCTTGGCTGATATTTTAATTTTGAAGATCTCTTTCAACTAATGAATGTATGTATACCAAAATGCATATGGGATACTTCAGCTAAAACAGAGCGCTTGTGCTACTTAGCATTATTTATCAAATTATTTCAAGCTAGTTTGAATGTATGAAGAAGGTAACTTGGTTTAGATAGCCAATTAAACTCAAAGTTGTTTATACAAAAGGAAGTTATTTATACTATTTTAAACTTCCTCAACAAAAACTTTGGAACAGGTTTAAGTTCCGAAGGAAAGAGTAGGCAACTGATATCTTCTTTTGATTATACGAATTGAAAGCAAAGCTATTGGCCTCTCTCTTTGTTGAGATCTGTAACGTGATAGAGAAAAAAATCAGGAGTCTCAAAAGGTATTGGAAATAGAATAAAGATCAAGAAGCTGAATTCGCGGTAGTAATTTTTAAGTATACAATCTTGTATTTAAGATTCTCCGATTGTTTTTATTGATTAAAGTATTGGACCGCAAATGTCAAGTTACTTGGATGCTAAAAATTCGAACAAGGTAAAGAATGTAAAAATGCATGATGTTGCACAGGTACGACTTATCAAGTTGTGTGATTATATCTAATTAAGCTATGTGAAAAAGAGCAAAAATTATTGTGCAATTGACAACACCTGAATAAATTACTATGTTATAATTCATTTAAACCTTGGACACATTTTCTGTTAATGCTTTACTATGTACTGTTATCGAAGGTAAATGAATGTGCTGTAATGTTAGGCAAATTTTATTCTTCGCTTTAAGGTGTTTTCTTTTCCAGAGTTAGTTTCCGTTGTGAAGTAATCACTATAGTGATAAGAGCTGGTGCAGCTGATTGTTTCTGCTTTATGTTCAGGTGATACTGATGCTAAACGTCTTATATTAATGTGAAAGCTCATAAGTGTACAGTTGCAATATTAGTTGATAACAGTTTATGATAGAGGGTTATAGTACAAGTTTATCGATAGTTTTTGTTAAATATGCACCATGTTAATCCAGTAATAACCAAATTAGAATCGTTAAAGATGACTTGATGCACAGACCAGTGTGTGAATAGGTTTATATCGTTTTTGTGTGTTAACGACGCTATGATTACGTTATAAATTCTCTTAAGTGCTCCGTTGTTATCAGCTTGTAATGTACAACTCTTTATGGCTTTTAATTAAGTCTATACATTAGTTATTCGTAGACAATTTAACGGTGTTGTATCAGGTCTGGTTCGTCTGTCTACATTAGTATTACCTTATTAATTTTTTTAGAATTCTTGATGATCTCTTGGTTACATTAATATTATATTCACTGCTTAATGTTGAAGAACGCTTGATTAGTGTTATGTTTTACCAAAATGATACTCGAAATTGTTGACTATGAAACCAGTAGATCAATTGATCATTAGGCATTGGTGGAGGTAAGGGGCCGCGGAGGGAAGGGAGGTTGTGATTTAACTGATTAGGGGGGGGATAAAATAAAAGACAGCTACTTTTTTGTTATATACCATATAAATGGCTGGGAATTAAAACAATGTTGATAAGAATTATATTTTAACAAAATAAAAATAACAATAAATAAGGCAGTTTTTATCGTGTTATGTTATCAAAATATGACTTGAATCAATAATCAATGATCAATAGATCAAATAGATCACTGGCGGGGTGGGGAGGGTAGGGTATGCTGTTTGAATTTTCTGATTTACTGGGCTTTAAGGGCAAGATCCAATTTCAATTTTAACGAGATAAAACATAAAAAAAAATGAGAAGTTTATTTACATGTGTTAAAAGAAAATGATGACTTTGAATAATAGATCTAATAGATCTACGGGATGGGTGGGCGGAAGGGGTAGGGTGGGTGTTTGATTTACTAGATCTACTCGATCTTACTGCTTAGGGTGTTTAAGATAAAAAAAATTTAATTATAAAACATAATAAAAATGGGTATAGGGGAGGGTAGGATGGGTTTTGGGGATAGGGGGTAGGATTGGTTTGGGGAGGGGGAGTGCTTGTAAGTGGGACAATAGTTTAGAATTTAAAACTGCCTTTTAAAACGATTGACTTATACATTTAACTGTACTTAATCTGGGTTAAGTGTAGGTAATAAAAGCAATTTTTTAAGTATTTCGGGAAACTTATAAATTAAACAGGAAAAGAGAAATGGGAAAATTTGCGACGATTAAGGCAGAACAAAAGTTTTATGCTTAATGTTATAAAAAGCGCAGAAAAAAGGAAAAAAAAAATCAAATATGACCCTGAATTCAATGGACCGCTCTAATTAGATAGTTAATGACAGATCAATAGATCAAAACAGATAGGATCAATAAATGAATGACTAATGAGTGGAAACTGCATAAAGGAACCATATGAAGGGCAGCTAGATAGCAGTATACAGGATGTCGATACTGAATGGACTCACGCGGTGTGTTGTGAGTATAAGAAAAACTTAAAAATCAAATAGTGTTAAAATGAGACCGTCCAAAACATAAAGAAAGAATGAACGGTTCTTAGTATATGTTAATACAAATATATTGAAGTAATCAATAAATAGATGAGATAGATGAAAAGAGATAGCATCAAATAATTTATTAATGATAGAGGATAGTGAAATCAAATGTGTGGATATGCTTTGTGCATTACCCATTTACCTGACATCTTACACATGCTTAAAAGCTGTGGTAGAGAGAAAGCATTAATGAAGAAATTAGTAAATTTTTGTAATGCGATCGTTCCCCCTGAATGATAACACATTAATCAATAAAGTCACATAGTAGAGTTTGGTGGTTTAATGTCAGTTATTCAACAAAAACTTGCAATTCAAAACAACGATTCAATAGACAATAAATTCACATCGACCCCACAGCCCGAAGATTAACGATTCACTCTACGTATAAGTTTCGCTTCATTGGAAGAGGGTAGTGTGAGCGAGGTTGTTGATTTTATTGCATTTAACCTGCTTTATAGATAAGGGACATTCGCGTGGTACATAACGCAAAATTTTTTAAACTTATAACATTTATTTGGCAATTAAAATTTTTATAGTAACAAATTTTTAATTAAAAAAAGTTGTTAAGATAATATAAATGAAATTGAACATTAATACATAAAGTTTATAATAAACTCTCAATTCTCCACAATTACTAGAAACAATTAACAAAATGAATAAAATATGACACGATAACCTATTTAGTTAGTAGTATAGCAGGGGATACTTCCAAATTTGGGAAAGAATCAGAAATTGATGGAAAACACTTAGACAAAAATCGGTCTATAAATATTTGTAAATCATTCCTTTTCCGCTAATCTTCTCGCTCCTCTCTCTTTCTTCCACCGTTCCTTGCGAAGCCCTCTACAAAAATACCCCGTCTCACAACCAACCAGCCTCCTATCACCTATTAAAAATCCTATCAAAAACTATGCTCAACAACTCTTACCTAATTTTTTTTTTTTTCTTTAACGGCATCTTACTTTTATTTGACTTACCGACGTACTCTCCATTCTTCTTTTTTAACTACTGTTTCCGATTTCTATTTTTTTCTTTCTTCGTATACTGTAGGTATAAGTAATATATTGTCCTCTCATTTTGTAATACTGTTTTGCATACTCATATATAAGGCCTAAAACGAACACTATTTTATTATATTTTTTTTCAGTTCAACTATATTTCACTCTAGCTCCACACCTTTATGCCGTTGTCAACAGAGATTCTAGGTTTCCGACTACTTCTGACTCCGACGTACCTTCTCTCGGACTCCTTCTACTCGCCGAATACTTTTTCGACTTTTTTTATTTTATTTTCTCTCGTTTATTTTTTTTGCAAGGAGTCGACTTTTCGTGCGCGCTTATTGTATCCTGTATGCTTATCTACTCTCACATTTCTTACTTTCCCATATACTTCATTTCTCGCCAGTTTCGTGTCCGATTTTTCCATTTACGCATGATAGGTGAACCTCTTCGGACTCCCTCACACAAGGCGGGAATCTCCATAGGGGGGCCTGCCGGAATCAAGACCATCGCCCGCACCGAGAGAGAGCTTATAGCAAATAATTTACTATGTGGCGTTCTTACAGTCTATCACAGCGAAAACTGCGATTACCTCAATATGAGGTGACTGACACATACCCAGGGGGTAGAACTGCTCACCAATACTCAAAAGAGTGAGAGCACTAGGCCACTCCGGGCCGCGGATCTAGGAGCTGCTGAACGTGAATTCATAGTCTATAGGATTTCTTTCACCAAGGAGGCGTTTTGACCTCCCGACTCATTCCCTCCCTATCATTCATTCTTCTTGTGCAACCATTCAAGTGATGCGGTGACATGCAGGTGATTAACTTATCCGTCTGTTCTAACTCGCAAGGTTTGCAGAGAGCAACTTAGCCCACTATTCTTTCGGCATATAAAGGGGCACGAAATAGATGCGGGTACTGCTATTTTCATGGATCATATATCTTTGGGGCACACCTGCAACCGACGTGCTGGCTCTGGCGCCAGGATTACATTTAAAGAGCGCTCACTGACTTTCGTGGGGGTATGTTCGACAAGTTACGTTCAGTACAATACGCCATATCGCGCTTTTGACTCCTGCTCTGGCACATCATGTATATAGTTTAATGTAACGACAATAATCTGATGCCAATCGCAATATTCAAGTAACCATACCGTTCCTCCCCTGTCCGGTTAGATTATAACGCAGAGAAAAAAAGTGAAAGTATAATTTAGAAATCGGATTTTACAGGGCTTTCTCGTTCACACAATCACCATCCTCCCTTGATAACTGGATAAGGTTGTTCGTGATGCAAATGAACCCTGCAGGGGCGTTCTGACAATCCTTTCAGAGGGCTATAGAGCAAACGATAAGGACAGATTTATTTGTCTAGACAGTGTAGGTTACTTGTGAGCGAGCAATCGGCTAACGCTTTATCATTAGTGTGAGCGTCTCGCCAAACCTGAGTGCTGGATGAGTATGAAACCTAACGACTTGAGCATTGATCTAATCATCGGGCAGCCACCCTTATATTGCTTACCAGCGGGAAATCAAATTGACTGTTAAGGTGTGTGGGGTGGTACGATCGTTTTCAATTGGTTATTCTAAATAGGTATGAATTGTTTTGGTAATGCTATAAAAATGTTAAATAAATGCCATAAATAAAAAGTGCGTATAAAGGCGAAAAGAGGGTGCAACGACCTTTATATCGTTGGTTACGAACCCCAATAACATACTTCCTTAAAAATACTACCGGAAAATCACTTTATCAATGTGGCAGCAAGAAAGTAAAGAGAGAAATAAGCTTGAGCGATATACATTTCCTTTTGACACTTCTTAGACAAAGAGATATAAAAATAATAACAGACGTGAAAGAAGTAACACATGCGTAAAGATGTGCGCTGGCAATTAAGCCAAAATGGAAAAGTGTGAATATACATTACATTTTCAAGGTTCCGCGCAAGGAGCATCATTAATAAAAATATTTTTTAATAAGGAGTGATGTAGAAACAGAGTAAAGTCACAGGATGAGATTCCTAGACAAAGTCGTATTCAAAGCCCTCAGCAAAGAAACGGCCGGAAAGGTAATAACGAAGGATCGTAAAAATATAAATATAATTGATAAAAATTTCAAAAAAAAGAGATATGGAATCCTAGCATTTTTTGTGGCCAGACTTGTACGACCTAACTCTAATCGGAACATTGGGCCCTCTCACTGGGGGGGGATAATAATTATCTGGAGCCAAGGGTTCTATGATTAAAAAAAAAAACAAAGAGTAGAAATATTTAATTCGCTGAAAGATATAAAAAAAACATACGAACCATTTAATGCACCTAGGTAGTGTATTTTTTTTCAATTAAACAAGAAGCACCTTCGACTCTTCACATGCCCGAAAAGAAAATAATCTAGGCACCACCGGAGGTTTCTTCCGTTGATAGCAATCAAAATCTTCATAGTAGGTCCAGGCAATCAGGTCCCCCTAATGTGAACCATTTTGGTTAAATCTCACCCATTTGTCGAGCTCCGTACGCATATATGGCTCCAGCTGTCAGATACCCCTGAAAGCAGGTCCCTTGTTTTTTAGACTTTGTTGACTTGATAATTCAGTGCGCTGGATGATGACATGTTTTTTGAAAGAGAATACACTTCTCTACAGTTGAGATCGCAAGGGGGTATAATGTCGTTCCCATTGGTTCTGCGATAAAGCTTGTTCCTACTGTGAGTGAGTGTGGTCTTATTGTATTGGCAGATCTCAATGTTAAAAAACGCAGAGCAATAGTTAGATGAAATGATTTGACTAGAGTCGCTAAACAGCAGATAATAAACCTCATAAGCAAGGCACCCATACTCATCTCTCGGTTTAACGTTGTAAGAATTTCATTGCCTAAGTGAAAACTCTTGAAATATGCAGAGTTTTTCTTTGCGTTTTGTCCTCGTTCCCTATAAATGTGGGCATGCTTTTGATGCTTAAGAGCTTAGATAATAAATATGTAATTGAGTTTAGCGGTTATCAAAGATGGTGATCACAGACATGTTATCATCATAACCACATAACCATTACTTTTATAAGGAAAAGTATATGACCTGAGAGGGGAATAAAGCTATGAATGAGTCGGGAGGCTCCGGTTACAGAACCACGGGCACAGCGAGCACTGGTTGCGAAGCGGCTTTTTGTAGAGGAAATCACCTCCATATAGTGTCCTTAGGTAATAAAGATATGAAAAATTTTAATATTATAAATTAAATATAATGAATAAGATTTTATAAATAAAAAGATTAAGGAATGATTTCGTAAAAACAGTAATATTTGAGGAATTAAATCAATTTCATAATTTATGTGTAGTATATATGAATAAAGAAATAATATTAATGATATACTTAATATTATAAATGTATACATACATTGTTTAGTATTATATATAGTAATATTAATGGATATATTCCATATATTGACGGAGATGGAAAGTGGCTATTTAAGCTACAATATGTATAGCGTCGACTCCGATAGTTAGTGTGCTGTTAAGTGTAAATATAATGAGGTGATGTAATGGACCTTATAGATTGCGTTACATACTTATTAATTATAGTAAGAAAAAAGAGAAAAAAAAAGAATATTAGTAGGTATATAATTAGGGTGGTAAAGGCCCATGTAGAGTATCTTCGTTCTATCAATATTTGAATCGTATATTCATTAACTTTTTCAGATAAAAACAAATATATTTTTTACACGTTCAGAAAAAACATTTATACATAAATATATCAGTATAGTATTTAATAGATTTAAATATAGTTCTATAAATATTTATATTGAATTCGAAACTACTGTACTCTCATCATTCTCATTTAGCTTGAGCATCCTTGTATTCATTTGTTTTCTTCACTTCCAATATATGAGGATCCATAATTTAACCCACTCGATAAGACACTCTTGACACATTTTCCCACAATCCTAAGTATTTTTTACCATTTTATTCTTAACACCCCAATAATAGTTTAAATATACCTCTACGAATTTTTGCATTAAACTGAACAAAAACGCTTATTTATGCTATCATTTCTTTTTGCCCTTAAGCACACCTTTTTTTGTAAATACGCCAACACGTCGACACTACTCTCGCCAAAATCCACTTCATGCCGCTGTGATTCTCACATCTGAGTCGACTTTCGCACCATCAGCAACACTGACTTCTCTCAAGCACAATCAATTTTTATACTTCCCTTTTCGTTCCTTATTTTTTTTTTCTCCTGTTTCGACGCCACACCAAATTTCTCCGTTTAACGTATAGAATTGGACTCCACCGCCACACCCCGCACCAGCGAGGTGCAAACAACTTACCCTGTAAACAATATAATTTATCATTTTATATAACTTACAGACGAACGTACTGCTGAAATTCGTAAGTGGCTCGTTAATTAGTGAACATCCTATAAGTGTGAACAATAATCAAAGTCATGCCCCCCTTTGGTATCTTCCCCCATGCATTGTTTGAAGAGATAGTGGTGGCTGTGTCAGACACCCAAGTCTTAACCTGTTCTTTCAAGGCAGTTTTTTTAGTTATCCAAAACACCCTTTACTGCAACAATATATGAGCTAGACGAACGTTATTTGTACATGAGGGTTTCATCACGTGTTAAACCTTGTATTGTACCCCCCCTCGTCCGGCTACCCAGTTGTCTTTGCATTTCGGCAGTGTTCTGTACTATATTTTTGCTTTTTGAATCTTTCCATCTTTTGTGTCCAGATTTAATCTTTTAGTCGTTTTAGCACATCATTTGTTAGGTTATTTGCTACGAGATTCCCCTTTGCCCACCACCCCCTGAGGTCTTACCTTATTTATCATATCTTACCTAACGTTGGGTCCCCGTCCTGTTCTGGACCCACCTTTGGCACACCCACGGCGTTATATTGTTTTTTGATCATTAGCCCTTAATGAAATTATCGTCGTGTGACGTATATTTTATTTTTATCGGCACGCATTTAATCAATAGCATAGGAAGTTTTCAAAGTATAAAGGCTTAAAATTTATCCAATACCAAGCTTATATTATTATATATAACTTATTTAATTATATTATTATATGAGTTATTATATGAGTTCCTATATACTAGATCGTTAGGATATAATGTATCTATTAATTATATTTTTATATTACTTTATTTAATATTTTATTATATGATTAATTTAAATTATCTTATTATTTCAATTATATTAACATTATTATTTATTATATTATTATATTAATTATTATTATATTATTCAATATTATTATTATTATTATTAATATTATTATTATTATTATTTATTATTATTATTAATATAAGATTAGTACTCATAAATATGCCTCATGATTGGGTTTATCTGGATTGTCAAACAAAATAATGCAATAAAATCGTTAATATTGATATTCTTGTATATAGTCTTATTATGCTTAGATTAAATTGTAAATTAATATTCGAAACGGTTCAGTTGAAAATATGTTTTGAGTGTTTTAATGTTTTTCCATATTTATTATTAATTATTTATGATGTTTCGCATTCTAATTTAATTAAATTTTAATGTAGAATATCATTTTACATTTAATATACCATAGATTCAAAGAGTAGCCATATAGTGAAACGAATGCTCATAGAAAGGAATCAAAGGTTTGAACATATCATTGGTAGAATCTCTTTTTTTAGTGTTTCTTTCTTCTATTATCGTAGACACTTGAGTCAGCTTTTTTTAATATCGTTCCCTCATAATTATATTACTATAATAATTATATATTATTATATTATTAGTAAGTATATTAGATAATATGATTTTATAAATATAAATAACAATTATTTCTTATACCACCTGAAAAAATTAAGTTTATTATATAATATATTATATGGTATCAATAAATATATATACTCATATTGAGAGAGATGTTGATCATAACAAGGTTAGTTAAATACTTTATTATAATAATTATTAGATCAACTCTTACTTCCAGTTTAGTTCCATATTATGAAAAAAACACCTTGTCAACAGCTTATTATATCATGTGGCCGAGACTGATAATGTAGTGCGATCAATTATGCTTAAAAAAAAAAAATTTTTTTATACAAATTATTGTTATTATTTGCTAGTATATGAAACTAATAATAAAATAATTATTTTGTTATAAAAGGCCAAGAAAGTTTGGTTCAGAGAAATTGAAGACAAGTTAAGTTATGTTTAATTTTTTCAGGGTTACCTGGACTCAAATTTTGTTGACAGTTTGAAGTTTTTGTTTTAGAGCACTTAAATTTAGGTTATAAAATAGACCCAGTAATGTTAATCCTATACGAGATAACGCTAAGCCCTATGATACAGTTGGACACAATTACAAACGACTTACAGCGTAGACCTATATCCTAGCCGTCGGACTGCTCGTGTATATTTCTCATAACATCTAAGCTTAACTCTATTGATCAGTTTATATAATCCTTTAATACTTCTTGCATTAAACCTCCATAGACTACTATAAACCGTTATTCGATTAGTGCTAACTTCAACCCTATAAGTAGGCCTAACTTAATATCCTTTTATCTTTTCTGCTCGGGAGGTTTTTTAATCATCTTCTTGTTTATCTCAGTTATTTGTTTCATTATTATGTTTGGAATATTTTGGTCCCAGTTAATATTTTGTTCATCTGTGTCAGTCTATGAACTATTTAGGTCAAGTAATTATACAATAAGAAAAATGCAGCATTTGTTTTTACTTCGATTAGTGATCAGAATCGCGTCTGAGTATTTCAATTATTCGAGCACTGTGTTGCTGCTTTGTTGAATAAAGCGACTTTGATTATTGTATGAACATTTTATAGAACCAGATTTATATACTTTTTTAGAAAGTGAAAATTTTGATTTCATGACGATTTGAAAGTTTAGTGGTACGCCTAATTCCCTGCTGGATGAAGGGCGCATTATGCAGAGAAAACAAATCTCTGCACATGCTAAAGAAATTTATTAAGATCATGAAGAACCAACTATGCTTTTTCAATTTTCAGCGCTGAATCCACGTTTGGAGTTGAAGAAATGTCATTGGCGCCCAAATGCCTCATCCCACACTTGGAAGAAAGGGAAAAAAGGTTTCATATCATGGTTGAGGCGAAATTTGACATTGAATCATAAGAATAGAAGGTGTTTTAATGATATTTTGGTGTTGCTTTATAAACTGATTTAATTTATCTTAAAAATTCGAATAAAATATTCATGATTTAAAGGCTCATGATTTATATGGTTGAAGGTCTTTATCCATGGATTTCTACCCACGCTCAGGAAAGGTTCAAAATTGTTATCTATTTGTGATATTTTATTATTTCGAATTTACATGTTCAGCAAAGATTTTTCAGGTATTTACTTTTCTTTGGAGGGGGAGGAGGGATACCAGACAAAGTAGCTAAATGAAAAAATACAAAAATTTAAAAATTAATATAATATTTAAATCAGCTTTATAAGTTGATCAAAATTTCATTATCTATGTAAATTAATTTTTTTTTGGAGTGAATTATGGTTCTGTTTATAAGAATTTCACCTCATATAAAGTCCATAAAAATTTAATTCAAATTTTGACCCCTTAAAAGCCATCTTACCCCACTTAAAATATATATATATATATATATATATATATATATATATATATATATATATATATATATATATATATATATATATATATATATATATATATATATATATATATATATATATATATTTACAAAAGGTCACCACCGCTCACGGGCAGGGTCATGTTCAGGTCTATGTGTAAATTTTATTGTTCTTATTTACAGTCTGTATGCAAAAAGCTATGGCTGCGAATATTTGAGATTAATTTTGCCGATATGGAAGCTGAGTGTGTGTTGATCTAATTGTTTAAGATGCTTTCTAGCGTGTGAATTTTTCAATTGAAGATTGTGATTGTATTTGTGTTAATACCAGGTTGTATAGTAAGTTGGTGTATAGTAGAACAGGATCCAGTGGGTAATATGCTAATAGGCAATGGTTTAAAATCATTACAAATATTATTGAAGCTCTAAAACCATAGAAGAAAATAGTCAAAAGACAGAGTCTTAATAACGCTCAAATCGTCGATGTTATTCCACTACTAGGATCGGTTGGAAGCTATCTATATCAAGGTCATTGAAAGATGTTATGAATCATATCAAATGCTGACAATATGTTTGAAAAATTATCTTTATAAAAAGAACAGAAAAAAACTGAACGCAAAATTTGACTCTTTAATTGAGCAAATGATACTTTCACTTTCGTGATAGCATTAGTGAAAGAATGATAGTGTTCAATTACTTTTAAAATAGATTAAAGAAATAAATGTTGAAATTTCTTATACGAGAAATCTGAGGCTTCTATTTCTTTCCAGTATTATTAATTGCAGAATATTTAACCAACAAAATTTATAGGTAACTATCTCGATGATTAATTAAATTTCCCTTTGTCTTTACAATTTTAAAATTTTATAATTGCTTTAAAGTATTTAAGACAAATTACAAAGGTCTGCAAAAAATCTTTTTGAAAGCTGTTTTGGTTATTTAACATCAATTTTATGCTTTTCGGTGTACTGAATCCTAAAATGACCTTCGCTTTTTCAGAGGACATCACGTTTTTTAATAAATTTGGTACCTATCTGAACTAAGATAATATGTCAAAGGAAATGAAAATAATAAATTGGATTTTATAATGCACAAATTTCATGAAAATCAACTTTAAATTAAAATATTCTTATATATGCATGTTAAAATCGTTTATTCGTACCTTTAAGACATCTCTTCGTACATTTACGCTTATGGAAAACATCTGGAATCTCTTTCTGCGGCATCCAATAGTAATCGGCCATCATCGTAACGCTCCATCTCCCCTGGTCTCTCCTCTCCATCTCTTTGATGTCCTGGTGAAATCTTTCACCTTGTTCCTCACTCACAGCTCCCAAATTTTCAGGAAAGTAATCGAGATGGGAATGGAGGAAATGTACTTTTAAGCTTATTAGGCAACCTAAAGCTTGAAATGCTCTCAACATTTGTCCGACGATCTCCTTATAGTTAGGGTCCTTTCTGTTGGCCAAGAACTTCTGCACTACCTGTTTGAACGCTTCCCAACCTTCTTTCTGAGGATTTGTCATGGTCTTCATGAACTCTTGGTCAGCTATAAGCCTTCTGATGTCCGGTCCGGTGAGAACACCTTCCTTCAATTTTGCCTCTGTTAGACCTGGAAACTTGGAACAAAAGTATTTGAAGCACTCCCCATCTTTCGGAAGTGATTTCACTAATTTCTTCATCAATCCCAATTTAATGTGGAGTGGTGGTAGTAAAACTTTATGGGGAGGTACTAAAGTTTCTGGCACAGGTAGCAAGAGTATTTGGTAAATCAAGCATGTTGCCCAAGTAGCATGGACAAGACCTTCAAATCTCCACACACTAGTCATCCTTCAAGTATACCGAATGACCTGCGGGAATGGAAGCGTAAAATACCACCGTTATTGAGTAATACCGCTTTCAGGCTTCTTTTCGAGGAATCAATATATGGACGCATTGAGATGATTCAAATTGAACTTTTAATTGACCCATTAAACCTTCAACATCTGTTCAATAGACCAAGTTGTCTACCATGAAAAAGGAAGGTACGAAAACCTTTTCACGACGTCTGATCCACGAAAATGACACTCCAAGCAATAATAAATTCCTGTTTTTGTACCTTGATCAGAGTAACTCTGCAGCATCTTTGGGAAAATTTAAGTTACTTACTAAATCATTAACTTCCTCTTGAGAGATACATTTTGTTCTGGTATCATCTTCAAAATCAGAACTTGATTCATCAACTGGTTCAGATATAGCTACATCTTCAAAGGAGCAAGGTATTTCTTCCAAGGTAGCTGGGAGCTTGGGTACTGGAATATTTGAACCTTGAGGGATGAGTCAAATTGCAGATTGAAGATTATGGTATGAAATGGAATGTTTCCATTTGGAATTATACCCTTTTACATTGCAAGAGCAAAAGTGACAATCGTCACTATGGTTCTTCTGTTCACGCAATACCATAGGAATCCCAAAACGTAAAGATTTTTTCTTACCTTTGAACCAATTTCGGAGATCTTTACCGAACAGCTTGCACACTTTATGAGGCGAACAAACTTTATCTTCACCTCCAAGTTTTTGCTCGAAGTATGCCTAGTATGTTTTTTTTCGCAAAATCTGTGATACTCTGCCGTTGCTTTAACACTGTATATTCACCACAAATATAACAAAAGCTGTCTGACGAATAATAATTACACTTCCGTGGAGCCATATCAATAACTTGGGAGAAACGGGGTTGGTGAATGACGATATCAAGCACAGACTGAGATGAAATATGAACACGCGAGAAACAAACATGAAATTCAGATCACGTACAAACATGTCAGAGCTTGTACGCTCGGCATGCACAATAATGACTGAGGTTTAAAATGCCTTCCTTCCCTTCCTTCAAAAAATAATTATATATATATATATATATATATATATATATATATATATATATATATATATATATATATATATATATATATATATATATATATATATATATATATATATATATATATATATATATATATATATATATACAATATTTTAATGCAGAAATTGGATAAGTTTTATAATTATAACAGAAAGTTTTTACTTATTTATAAAACTCATTAACGGAATTGACAATGTAACTGATCAATCACAAGGGTGGGTTCAAAAACCTGATACACCCTTGATCGAAAAAAATATATATATATATCTATATAAATTTCTCTCATTTTTTAAAAAAATATATATACATATATATATATATATATATATATATATATATATATATAAATATATATATATATATATATATATATATATATATATGAGTTAGTGAGAAAGAGGAGAGCAGGAGAGGAGAGAGAGAGAGAGAGAGAGAGAAAGAGCACAGGAATGAATGGAATGGAATGTTAAAAAAAAAAAAAAAAAAAAAATCTGCCAAATTAAAAAAAAATTTAGAAATTTGAGGTAAATGTTGATGACAAAATCTGAGCTCAGATTCGTCTTCAGCACACCAAAATACATAGAAATGAGTTGGATATTATCAAACATTTTTCTGGTCGCAGACCTCTGTTATTGAAGATCCGCATTCACATCTGCGGGTATTCAAATTCTGAAATTCGCATCACATCCTCTTTCATGGACTTTCAAAATATCGCAACGTGACATACCTTATATATATATAGTATATATATATATATATATATATATATATATATATATATATATATATATATATATATAGTATATATATATATATATATATATATATATATATATATATATATATATATATATATATATATATATAATAGAGCTCTGCACATATAAAAAGAAAGAAAGAGAAAGAAAGAGTGAGAGAAAGAGAGAGAGCATTGCAGTCTAGATGTAATGAAATGCCTGATCTGAGCCCTGAATTAATTGTTAAAATGATTGTCAAATGAATTGATCGGATAATGAATTGCCTGCATCAGCTCTTAAATCTTTTAAACCACTGTTTTTCTAAAAAAAAGTGGTTTTCCGCTATAAAATTAGAACGGTTAATCTTAGAAATTTTTTTTTAGTTTTGTAGAGAATTTTTCTGGCTTCAATTTTTCACTCCCACAACTTGTTTGATAAAGTTTTTTAATTTAAAAAAAAAAAAAATTTTTATGAAAATTTGTTCAAAGAACAAATCCAAAACTACTGCGTAAACCAAAAAAAAATTATGTATATAAAAAATGTTTATCTCCTGCGACAGCTTTTAAAATTTCATCCTGATTGCCAGAGCAGAAAAAAAATTATCGCAATTTTTCAATTTTGAAAACCCCAAAAAAGCAGGTTTTGAATTGTGACCATGGCTGCGATCTGGGGTTAAAAAATCCAAAATAAAACATGTGCATTTTGTAGGTAATGGGCCCATCTATGTATAGTAAAAGTTTGAAGTCATTTCGGAAAAAAAAATTGTAGGAGATGAATCAAAAAATATGAAAAACAAAGATTTTCAAAAAATGAAAATGCCAAAGAAACGACTAAAGACACATAAAAACACTCATATACGACATTTTTTTCATCATAATTGGCTGAAAGTTAAGAATTCTCTATCAATTTTAAGGTAGGAGCTAAAGTGGCGTCTCCTTAAGCTAAAATTAGACCCTCCCCTTCTGAAGCACTGCTTGTACTTAAAAATTCCATTTCTAGATTTTCGTCATTTAGAAAACAAAAGAAAGAAAAGATTGGAGAAAAACAATAACTTGAGAACAACAGACATTTTTATCTACCTACAAAGGTACCAAGGTGCTAGGTAGGTAAAACAAATTAGATCCAGATAGGTACTAACTATACTATATTTAAACTACAATCTAGGCTTACCTGTAAGTTTCAGTTTTGATTTTTCCAGTCTGACCGTCTTAGCTGCTTTTCTCTGTGCTCTTCGCTCTTTTGCTCGTAGGAATTTTATATCAACTCCTCCCATGCAGCCAGTACTTTCCGTTTGTCTCTGAGGGAGTAAAGAAACTGTCTGCCTTCTTCTTTGTGCTCTTCAGTGAGTCTTCGTGTGTAATATTAAACTTTGAGCTTGAATTAAGCTTCCGGTTGCATTTTTTTGCAGTTATCTCCACTCCTCGTGATGTTTTTCAAGCTTCGCAATATAATCTTTCAATTGTTTGGTACGTATCTTAGCTTTCTCCCAAAAAAAGTACAGCTTCCTGGATTGTGAGCCTTGGAGCATCTCTGACTTCTAGTTTAACTTGACGTTTATTGTAAAACAAACAGCTTAAAACTTGACCATTGGATGACAACTTGCTGCCAGTTATTTGATGGAACACATATCAAATCAGAAAAATCTTGTCTTTCTGCTTCGAACTTCCACCACTTGTAGCTGTAGAGAACGAAGTCGAAGGTTCTGAATCCATTATTACTTACAGCTCTGAAAAATAAGAATTGTAATATTTAAAAAGAAATATACATTTAAAAAACTTAAATTGAAACATTACTTTGATGTGTTTTAATGCAAAGAATTTAACGAACAGCAAAAGCATGGTAAAAACGTAATTTTATCACGTTTATAGCGAATTATTATTATTATTATTTTAGAAAAAAAAACGATTTTCCGGGCCCGGTCCTCGAAAAAGTCAAATATCTTCCGATCTGTACGTTTGCCAAACAAGTTGTGGGAGTGAAAATCATTGTCAGGAACATTCTCAATAAAATTTTAAAAAACACGCTTATGATAAGCCGTTCTAATTTCATATCGGGAAACCCTTGATTTTTTTTTAGAAAAATAACAGTTTTTTAATACTTAAGGCCTGATGAGGCAGGTCTTAACGTTATCTGATCGACCTGAATATTGGCAACATTTTAGGAGTTCCCGTTAAAGAAATTCGAGCATCGATTTCTTGCTACCACCCTAATATATATATATATATATATATATATATATATATATATATATATATATATATATATATATATATATATATATATATATATATATATATATATATATATATATATATATATATATATATATATATATATATATATATATATATATATATATATATATATATATATATAGAGAGAGAGAGAGAGAGAGAGAGAGAAAGAGAGAGAGAGAAAGAGAAAGAGAAAGAGAGAGAGAGAGAGAGAGAGAGAGGAAAGAGAGAGAGAGAGAGAGTGGATAGTAGTGGAGAGATTAAAGGAGGGACATAAAGAATGAAATGGAAGGAATAAGTTTTCGCCCACGGCATATAATAAATATTTAAATAATAAAAAAATGTTTTTTAATGACAAATAATGATTTTCGAATTTTAATAAGAATATACAGAATAAAATAAGCAATATGATTCCACAATAACACCCTAAAATATATGTGAATGATATATATATGTGGCTTGCTATTATATATATATATATATATATATATATATAAGTATAAATATATATATATATGAAAGAGAGAGAGGGAGTATATATAGATATAGTATTTATATATGTATATATATAAAGATATATATATATATATATATATATATATAGTGAGCATCATCACCCACCTTTCCTCAAGACTGGGGTAAGGTGCGTGACATGCACCGAAACAGGCGTAGTAGAAGAATTATCACGCAAGTCGAAAAGAAGCCCAGCCTTACCGACCCCTTTATCTTTTAGTGAGAACTCGTCGCAGTCCAAAATCCACACTAGAGTTTCACGGGACCGCGACGGATCCTCACTATGGCATCTCTTCATTGTGAGGGTTCATCCCTTGGCCCAGGTGGGCCACAACCATACCCTCTTACAAAGCTCCGCCATTCACTTCTATTATGCACCTTTCATCTCGCTTCTGCCAATTCCTCTTTCTCCTCCAGGCATTTCTTACTGACCTAATCCACTCTTCTGGTCTCCCCCAATCGGCCGATTCCCGTCAACACATCTTCACCCACTATACCTCCGCTTAACCAACCTACTATCATCCATCCTTCCATGTAAATCCACTCAACGTACTTTCATTTAATTTCTCCGATGCACTTTAATTTAATTTATTTTTAATAAATTGTCTCCTCTATTTTATTAATTCTTCACACCTAACACATCCCCTAAGATTGTCCATCAGAACATATTGTACTTTAGATCTATACCTCTTATTCCAGACCATAGTCACACTACTATACATTAACATAGGTAACAACATACCCTCATGTAAGACCGTAGCGCACTCAAGACTTAGTCCCTTGAGATCCACTAACAATTTAATTGCACCAGCCACCTTCCTACCATTCTCAACTTTCCTACACTCTGCATTATCCGTTCCCTTATCATCCAATATATATCCTAAATATTTAAACTCAGACACTTGTTTCAGCTGCTCACCATCTAACATAACTTCACAACGAGGGACTGTCCTCACTCACAAACCATAACCTTACTTCTTATTCATTGCTTTACTTTCTAAACCCCTCCTTTTACAAACCCTGTCAAATTTCTCTTCCAATCCACCTTTGTTCAACATCCATAGAGAGTTATATATATATATATATATATATAGAGAGTATATATATATATATATATATATATATATATATTGAAGTGGCGCACGAAAACGCGAAAAGTTAATGATAATGCGAAAAACGGTTAAACACCCAAATTGAATGAAACGAAGCACAACAA
>JABUQX010125915.1:0-57500 GCA_015478945.1 Trachelipus rathkii
AACATATTAACGCATACGATAAATGCATTTTTTAGGTGATAATTTGATACTTTTAAATCATAATGAAATGAATGGTGAAGTAATTATGAGAATAACTAGCTTATTAGATCGATACATGAGTTAATCGTGGATTAGTATGTTCCGTGTTAAAGGCCGATTTTTCAGATCAATGTTTACTTTGGGTATCGTAACAAAAGTCTAACAAATATGATAATGATATTACTACGTAAGTTTAGACAGCGAACTCGGGATCTCTGTTTGTAGGTATTAATGTCATATAATATACCAGCTAATTAAATTGGTGTTGTTGAGTATTTATTGATGTCTTTATTATATGAGAAGGTTTATTCTGCTGATTATTGCTAATAATTTAGGTTTTGACTGCTTATTAGATTGGATTAACCGTCAGATATTATTTTCTCCAAATCCCTACATTATCCTTATGAGGTCGAAAGGGGTAAGTATGGGTAATCATTCAATTTTTGATATAACCGGTATTTCTCGGATTTCCTGAGAAGATGTGGGCTGTTGATATCTATCTCAGTTCCAAGACAGACATACTCTGATCCGTATCTAAGATATCATTCAATGGTTACCCGAGACCCTGCCGGATGATTCTTTTTTCTTTGGACGGCGCAATATATGTTGCACATTCCTCGTGCTTTTTGGGTTGGCCTCGCCTTTTTGGGATTATACTCCATATTTGTAGCGCTTCTGAAAGGCTATGCAGGGTAACTGGTTGGGAATATCTTTATATATATAGCGATGAGAGATTATATAACTACGGAATTCTAGCTACTATATACAGTGCTAATATTGCAGCTACTTATTCTTACAACATCTTGCTCACCTATTCTCGATCACTTGATTTACCACCTACTACTGCACGACTAGGTTTATATTAAGTTTTTGTTTTATAGATAAATTTAGCATTTTAGACTTCATAGAAAACTTAGCTCAAAGCCTGACATTTTGGTAAAGTACATATTCAAATTTCTCTACTTCTCATTTATTTTTTCTTCATTTATTCTCACTTTCTTGTCATTACGTTTTTCATTCGTTTTTTCTATATGTCATTGTACTTTCTCTCTGTCGTTACTTCTTCAATCTTAATACTCTCTTATTTTATATTTTATCTCTCTTAGGGTATCTGCTCGACTCATCTCTCTTTTGCTGTAGATTGATCTCGTTCGTAGTACTTATCCTCATGTATAATATTGACTTCAGATTGTTGGAAATTATTTATTATAGTATTCAATTTGTGTTAAGTATATTTTTATATTCTATATTGCATTATGTGTTTCTTATATAAATCTTTAGGTAGTATAGGAGAGTTATAGTAGTTAGCTATTTATATATATTTAATATAATATAATATATATATTACTATTATATAATATATATTAAATATATATACATATATAATCATATAGTAATAATATTAATTATATTTTATTTCATATTGTTTTATATGAAGGTGAGATATTTTTTAATTATTAATTTATTAATCTATTTTATATATACTTACTATTATTAATTATCATAATATAATTAATACTACGAGTGCTACCAAACTCCTCCTCTTTTTGTGGATAAATTCACAGATAATTTAGACTTTATTGTGAGCTCATTTCATTCAGCATTCATATTTATCTATAGGCTTTTATTCATCAGAGGAAATATCTCAAATATAATATTTTATAATATTAATAGTTTAATTAATTATTATTTTAATTAATTATTAATAGTTATTATTAATTATCAATTATTTATATTTAATATATTATTATATTATCTTTATTACTATATTATATAATTATATATTTAATTATTATATAATATTATATATGTATTTATTCTAATTTATTTAATTATTATTATTTATTAATATATATTATTATTTATAAGGTTTAACTAAAAAATATTTTTTACCTATTATATATATCATGATATATAATTTATTCATAATATTTATTCCATTAGTTAATTGATAATGACATTGTCTGCTAGTAACAATTCTCCTTGTTGAAAAGATATATTTAATCTCAAATTATATTATTAAATTATAGCACTGAGTGTAGCCTCATTAATGAATACAATATTTTCTTGGTTTAAACCTATTTAATCATACATTTTTTTCAACATGTAATTGTTGGGTGGTCCTTTGCTCTTAAGCTCCTAGCAAAAGAATGTTCATTATTTGAGACGTTAGTATTTAGTTTAGTGTTCGCTTATTTAATACAGTAACTCTTTTATCTGATCTTAAATTTTCTCTCGTGTGAAAGAATAAGATCTTCCTTTTTGATACGATGACATTTCTGTAGACTAACAATTCTCAATATCTACTTTAACAGGATCATCAATGTCTAACATTTTGCAAGCTATTTACTAAATATAACTATATATGTATATACATTCTGTATATATTTTTAATTTGTTAATATATCAATAAAAAATTATAAACTTAACATGTTTTATATTTATTTTTGCATCTCATCAATATATAAAAACTATTGAAATAATTTTAGTTTTGATATATTAGATTAATTTAGAATAGATTTAGATAGATAGATATGAATAGATAGATAGATCGTATTTGATTTATGATAGATATTTAAATAATGATAGTAATATAGATATAGTTGATATATTAAAAGTTTATGTAATTAATAGATTTAGACTAGATTATTAGATATATAATATAGATAATATTAGTATATTTATTGGTATACATAAATTTATCTATGTATACCAATAATATGAATTTAAGTGTATTAATATTTATATATTGGAATCCTGATCTTGTTCCAAAAGAAGTATGGATGAAACTAGAATGATTCTGGTGTTGATAAAATGCCGATAAATTTATTTATTATTACTTTGAGTATTGAGTTTCACGTTTAAGACTTTATTATAAGATTTTTTATCAAATCTTCCTTCAAATTCCTGTCACCTAAATTTGATTAAATTCAATTTATTAATTATATAGTAACTTATTTTATGTTAATCGAATTGTGATTTATTTTTACTTTACTTGTTTTTTACTTCCGCGGTTGAAGAACATGTTTAATATAGTTTATTTAAGTACTTCGCTATTCGGTTATTATTATTTAATAGTTACATTTTTATTTTTTATATTTAGTATTAATATTATAATTTGTTAATATTAGGAAATAGTTTCTTATTTTTTTTTTATATATATCAAAAGTAAAGTTATGAAAATAGATTAAGGGAGCGTATGATTTAAATTTACTAAGTAGAGTAAAACTACTATTTTTGATTAAATATGAAATTGAAAATAATCTTTTGTTGTAATGTAAATTAACCAATAAGAAAGGAGGATTTTTGCCAAATTAGTGGTATATTAATAAATATATAAAAATTTAAATAATATCACGAAGCAAAGAGAAAGAAAGAAACAGAAATCCTTTCCTTAAAATAATTAATTTTTCACTTTGTGATAAGTTAATATATAGCAATATTAAATATACTACAATTTACATTAATCCACTGATAACTGGGTTTTTGGCTTTTTACAGGTTTCAACATCTCTTCTCTTTCTCTTCGCACTATTATTTACGACTATTTGGTCGTGGGGAATGTGGTTCGTTTCAATTTCGTAAAGATAATCTCTTCGGTACATTAATTCTATATCTTTATTGAGTTCTATCAGAAATCTAGTCTTACTGAGTTGCTAGATTTCTGGTGTGTCGCTATTTTCTGTTACGCTCTTAAATTTTTCTTACTGTATACTATCATTTTGATTATCATTTCGTAATTATGATCATCTGTACTATTAATCATTACATTGGATTTATTATCTCGATTAAATGATATACTTCAATTAATCTTCTCGAATCTCTGTTCTTCATCATAATCAATGTGCCTATAAGGATTTAGAAGATATTGTAATTAATCATTTAATAGAAACAAATTATAATTGGCAGGAAGAAAAATTATGCTTAACATTAATAATTGTATAATTAGTTTAATATATAAAAATTAATTTGAATTTAATAAAAAATTAATATAAATAAATACTTCAAAAATCAACATCTAAAATTAAGAGATTTAAGTATATCAATAATTTAATAAAATTAATAATATATTAAAATAAAATATAAAATAATATAATATATATAATAATTTTAAGTTAATATTAATTGATATATATTATAAAATAATTCATAATAAAATATAAATAATTAATATAACAAATTATAATTATAATTATTAAATATAATTCATATAATTATAAATTAATCTCATTTATAATTAATTAAATTATATAAGTAAATTATATAATTATAAAACATATATTTGGAATGGAATTTAATACTGACTTATACCTCACGATCTTTTAAATTAATGAGTAATCAGAACCATGTAATAATAAATATTTGATGAGCTTGTTTTATTATTAATATATATATTTGTAGTAGTAATAAGTATTTATATAATTTCATACTACATAGAGAGGAATAAATTATAATTAAAAATGAGCTAGTGGATGGCAGAAATGATGTATCAAATATAACTATAATTAGAGATAATAATATATATTATTAGTAAATATATAATATAATAGATTTTATAATTTATTATTATTTTTTATAAATATACTATAACAATCAAATTTTTTTATGGGGTTATATATAGGGTTTGACTGGTTGACTATGTGAAATACTATATAATTTATTTTGTTTTTTGTTTATATTACTTCATGGATATTTCATTTTAATTTTCCCTAAGTAATAATTCATTAGATAATATAATCCGAACTCTAAACCTGTGACTCACTGCCATATTTATAATATAATATTTTTTTATTAGAGTTATCCTCTATAGTGATTTAGTTCTTGTGTATACATTCTGGAACTCGTATATTAATAAAAATCGTCCTAATTTCGAGGTATCGATAACTCACCGTCTACAGAGGTATCGTTATATATTTTATTAAAATATTATTCTCTTTTATCTTGTATTATTATTATTATAAAATTTTTCTACTATGATAAATAATTAATGTGAAATACGAATATACAGATAGTGATTTGTGGAATCAAATTGGATTTAAGGGAGTACTGCAAAAAGCAAAAAAGTTATTAAAGAAGTAGCTGATTTTAAAAAAATAAAAATAAAATAGTAAACAAATTAATAATAATAATTATAATTAATTATTTTTATTAAATTATATAAATATAATAATAATAAATATAAAATAATTAAATTTTAAAATAATAATAAATTATATATATATTATAAATTATATAAATAAGTTAATTGATATAATTAAATAATATAAATTAATTTTATATAATAATAATATATTATTATATAATAATATATATATAAAAATATATTATAATATATAAAAAAATAATTAAAAATAGTAATTATAGTAAATTCATTAAAAACATTCTAATAAATAAATAAATAATTTAAATAAAAAATTATATTATAACAATTGAGAGCTGTGTAATGAAAACATGATGATGCGATTAGCAATACTAGCTGCATAATATAAAAATTATAAATATATATTATTTAAATTTAATTTTATTATACATCAATTAAAGTATAAAATCAACTTTTATTTTTATATTTCTTATTTAATAAATTTATATATATAATTATATATGATTAATTCTTAAAGTATGTATTTATTATAATTATAATTTAAATTATAATAATATATATTTATATATTAATATATAATACGTTATTTGAAAGCCGATTAATTATTAATACTTATTTTATTATTTATTAAATTATATATATTTTTAATATTATTAGATATACAAAATAAAATATTATATATTAATTTAATATTATTAATTATATTAATTTTAATTAAATAATTAATTATATTATTTAATTACATTTATATTTATTTTATTTTATTATATATTAATTATTATTGCTATTGAATTAATTAATATATTAATTTAATATTATATATTATTAATTTTATTATTCGCATTATTATTTAATTATTATTATTCATTATCTTTTATTTTTAATTTGTTAATTATTGATTAAATTATATATTTAATATATTTTCTTTAATGAGTTTTTTGCCAGTGTTTTTGCTATCTTATATTTTATTATATATACTTTATTATGGGCTGATTGATATATATATTGATTATTTTATATTTTATTTTATTCTACTTATAATTTATTATATTATTAATTATATTAATTTATGTTTATGTATTTTCAAAGGAAGAAGATCGATGTGGATATCTCCAATATTGCCGTAACAGTTTAAATGAGATGTCTTGGAAGTTGCAGCGCATATTAATTGAGCTGATTTCTTCTAACCCTTTGATTATCACAGGTATTAAATGCATATGTGCGGATGCTCACATGATGTATTATAAGCTAAATTAATTACTACTGAGAGATCTTCGGTGTCGGCATAATTACAAGATGCGCGTACTGAAGAGTGTAATTTATGTTTTCGCATAACTTATTTCATTTCAGATGAGTGCTTATCATATGTTATTATACTCTTATTAATAAGATATATTTATTGGGGTTATAGTTTATAAATTATGCCGATAGAGTAATATGGGAAGGCGCTCACTGATTTTCTCTTAGCTAATTTATCGCGCTTACTTATTGATAGTCGCGGTACTGGTGATTTTCCTAAAATGATTTCTATTATGATATCTATTTTGAGATAACATTCTTCGGTCATATCTCGCATCATTTTAATGAATGAGTGGGTTCTTGAGATATTCTTTTCTATGAGTGAGCGATATTTTTCTTTTTAGTCCGATTTTCCCTAGATATAAGTTATTTGTTTTTGGGGAGGTTCTGGGTCGCTGCTTGATTAGGTCTTATTTTAGGTTTATTAGGCTTTTTGTAGCGTAGAATTTAGAACTAAGAGGTATACACTTAATATTAATTATTTGATGTCTGACTATCTATACGCTGATCGTGGGGGGGGTGGTTTTGTTTTCGGCTTTATCTTTGCGTTCGCAACATGCCCATGGTATGGAACAGTAATTTGTATTAAGCGGGGAGATACTATTGTGCGTTGGTATGCGCAGCTTGACCAAATGAAAAACATTTCCGGGGGAGGATAAGCATGGGTTTGAACATGATCTGGGACCTATTATTAAAGTGGATTGACTTGAATATGGCTTACTTGGTCATATACTGCGCTCATAGCGTTGCTAATCTCACCTCTAAGGCGCCGTCGCCGTCTCCCCTTATTGGGGGTTTCCAAGTCCTTTTGCACTTCGGCATTAATAGCAAGTCTAAATATTGGTCACTTTTTGCGGATTTCGTTTTGCTTTTTATTTTTAACTTAGTATTCTTCGCTCTTTACCTATGTAATAGACGGGGGAAAGTAGATCTTAGATGTATAGTTGTCGGCTTGGGAGACCTTTATTGTGGATCTTATTGTGGTTTTGACCCTTCACTAAGGGGTGGTAATGGGGGGTATGTAGGGGCGGCGACCTGTCGGTATGCTCTTCCGCTCTAATTTTACTTGGCATTCAAAACATACGCTACATCACAGGCGCTGTATCACAGCTATCTCTTTCACCTGTTATATCACGAGCACGACATCGGAGAGTTGGTTCGTTTATGGTGCTGGGGTTGGGTTTACTACGTATTATTCAGTAGCTGATCTAGGTTATTATCTATTGGATTTACCTAGACTTATTTTTTCATGTCATTGATTTTATAGTTCATCGGACGGACTGTTGTTGTCAAAGCTGATTCTATATCTTTTTTATTTGTGTCACTAACATATCATTATGTACTATAGAATAATTAGAAACGTGGCTGATATAGTCGTCGTATGTTCTTTACATTGAGTCTTCTTGTGGTTTGGTCGATATTTCATTGTAATTTTTGATACCTGCTATTACTATTTAGTTTTTCCTAAAAGTTTGCTGTATGGATTAATTAGTCCTAGAATTATATCTCAGTATGTATTAGTGCTTATTTTCCGTCTAGTTTAGATTCTTTTCGTCGATTTCGCATTTGTTGGGTATTTTCATCAGGTTATGTCAGCTATTGATTTAGTTGATTTTTGGCGTGTGGATAGGTGAAGATACGTTGTGGGATTTCTATTTTCCTGTTGCTGATTAGGGCGTGGAGGAGTATGTCAAATAATGCCATTGGGTTTTATGTGTAAGAAGTTTAGAACATCTTGAAATTCTTTTATTACATACGCCTTTGACTATATTCTTGCTTAAATAAAGTCTATTTCTTCTAATATTCATTGGAGGATCTTCGCTGGTCTTCTGTTATCTTTTTAATTGGGATTTAGAGGGATTTAAAAGATCAATTTTTTTTTTGTGCTGCGTTGTGTTTTGTCCTTTTGTCGCACCAGATTTTCAGATTTTTGTTACGAAAATAATGATAAAACGTAGTTTTTCGGTCTACTATGGCATATGGGAATGATATACGCTAAGTATATTCGTCTTACTCCTAGATGCGGATCAACATAAGATATAGTATATACAATTGTTCTCTGGCAGGCTTAAACATTATTTTTAATAAAATAGATATAAAAAGGGAGGTTCTAACATATTTTGTTCATCAGATATACTACTATAGGTGATTAATTTATATCTTATGTTATAGCTGTATGAGCGTATGTTATTAGTATCATTTTGAAATTTCAACATGGGTTAATTTAGTTATATTCTTACGTTATCGTGGTATTAATTTAGTTTTTATTTCTTGATATTATTAGGTTATAAAATTATAGACTATTAGAATTCTTATGTTAGCGGTCGGAATTTAGTTGTACTCGAATTATAACAGAGAGTACTGGATGAGGATGTCTAGTTGTAAGTATACGTGACCTAGGAATGTAACTTTTTTATTTATTATTTCATATCAGATTATATTATCACATAAATATATTATAACTGTCACTTTTCTATACGTTCTGTTGACATACGATTGGTGTTGCCTTATCTTTGACCGAAAATACGGGCGGGTTCATCTTGTTCTATTCGGAACGTTACGGGTAAATTGATTAAAGGGAAGCTGTTTACGGCACTTCAATACTAAAAAATAAATGGCCGAAAAATCATATGCGGCCGCTCGAGAGACGCTCACCCGGGTTGTACTTACACACGGGAATACCAGGAAGGTGGTAACTCGCTTTATAACTATCGGGGGGGGAATTCATGGGGTTCGGAATGGTGTTACACTGAATAAGAGCATTACAAAACTATGACATAACTGCTAAATCTATAGCCTCCTCTGGATTTCTTAAAATATACTCTAGGTATCGGCTCCCGAGACAGACCTATATTTAATATATAGCAAGGGAAAAGCTTAGTTTCTTTTTGATTCCTTCCTTTGCGGACACCTTTATAATTTTGGATCTAAGTAGCGATATATAGTTCGAATTTGTTATGGATGCTTTTTAATTATTTTTTTATGTTTGGGGTTTATACCGATCTAATTTTTACTATATAGGTTGATTATAGGCCTATTTGATTATTGTCTTTTACGGATAGGAATGTATTGGTCAGATGAAGGGTGATCTACGTTATTTGATAGGTATAGAAACTTTTTACCACAGGTCGCTGTATAAGTGTAGTACGGCTAATCAATATAACCATATTATGTAAAAGACCGGCTTACTCTTCTCTATTAGTTATTATTGTATCCTATTACTATTGATTGAATTATCTTGTTGTTGTGACATTTACAAAGGGTGGATGCTGTATTTGGGGGTCGGCTTTGGGGTGTCGGCAGTTTTATATATAATGTATCAAAGCGGTTTATATTAGATAAGTTTTAGGTGTCGTAATATTACATCTGGGGGGTTTTTTCAAGCAGGATAGGTCCTCCCAAGGACGTGGACGGTTCGATGGTCTCGTATTCTCGGGGTTGGGCGGAGTTGGTCGGCTAATCGGTGTACTAAACAAATGACGTTAATACAGGTTTGTCTGTGTCATTGCAAGGGCCAGATTTAGTTCGCTTGCATATGTTACTCTGTTTGTACTATTTGCTACGTTTGTTACCAAGTTGTTTTGCATATGTATATGTTTGCACACTCATATCATCAACTGGCGAGTCACATTTTAAACATAACTCATCCCGTACAAAACAGTATTAACTAGTTCCAATTCCCATCTAAACTATATACCATCTCTCACACTTTTTAAAGTCGTTAATGCTTCCTGTCGTCTCGTGGTGCTCATTTGACCTTGCTGGTAGTTTTGCTTTAGTTGATTAGGTCTTTTTTTGTTGAGTTTTATATATTCACGCTCGGCCGCTTTCCTGTTGAATGTTATGGTGTGCCGTTTGCCCGTTGGTAGCTTGCGGTGTGGTGATTTATACCGTATAATGGATGTTATATATATAATTTATAGTTCTTTATCGGGCAGGTTGTCGGATAAATGAGCGATGCTTATTAGCTCGTAAGGTAACTAGCGACTCCTTACGTTCCATTACTGGTTGTACAATCAACTATTCCGAGGAGACTTAACGGTTAGTCTACTTGGATAGCATGGCTATGCCTTAATCGGCTTAATATTATCCTGGCAAACCTTTCCACATTGCTATTTCATGTTACGTAAAACTTATAGAGCTAACATTCCTATTTTACTCAAATATTATTTCTATTGTTAGTTTATGTATTGTTCTAGGATATATTATAAAAAGTAATGTTACATATTTAGTATAATTGCAAAGAATCGTTTATAGTTAATTTTAAGGTATTATATTATAATATATAGACTTTTTTAATGATTATCATCGTTAATTCATCTTAGTGGTATTATAATTAGGTTGATATTATTTTCATAATTTATTTATATATTAATAGTTATATTGTATAGTTATATATATCTATTTATTTATTATAATTTTCAGTATAAGATATAATTTTGGTATATTATTATTGATATTTTTTATATACTTAATATTATAGTTATATATTAATAAAATATATTATATTTAATAGGCATTATATATTAATATATTTATATAGATATATATATAGATTATTACATTTACAAATAGTATTATATATTAATTTTTTAATAATATTAATATTAGTATAGATTATGTTAAGTAGGGTATTGAATTATATATATAATAATTAATAATTACTGATTATTTAATATATATTTGATATATAGTTATAGTTAATAATATTCTTATATATAATTGTAAATATTAGTTAAAGTTAGATATTTAATGCCGGTTAATAAACATACACATAAAGTTGTAGTGCTAGATTTGAAACACTTAAGTTTGTCCTCTTTTAAATCTAACTGAATCATTGAGGTTAAAAGTAAGTAGTATTTCTTCAATTGTTTAAATATACCTCGCTAATACTTACCTGTGAAATTATATCTTTATAGTATTAAAAACAAATATAATATTATATATTACAGAATAATATATAATCAGTATAGCGCTCGGAATAGTCAACTAACATCACCTGACAGGGTTAATAATTCTAAACTCTAGCATTAAGCATACAGAGTCTCATTAGAATAATCAGATTTTTTGGTCCAGAGACTATTGTGAGAAGTTATATTTCATTAGTTGTGAGCCTGCATTTATTGGTTTTAGTAAATTTATGCTAGCATGTTAGATAGTAAGACCTAGTGCATAATAATCGTATCTATCTATATAACATATATCGTAAATAACATCTTTTGATCATTATACTTTTCTAAACATCAGTACACGCAATGACTACGGCTACTGGAGTAAGAATTAGTGATGTACGAACTACAAGAATATACACTTAATATCATCAGAATGGGGGGGTGAAATGAGAAGTACTCTCCCAGTCTATCATTTCCACTGAGAATGGGATGAGTATAGTACGTTATATATCAGCTCCGCTTTATCAATGCACGGAACTATAGCACATATTTGGGAAATTATGGAAATTTTTCACTTTTAAATAAATTTTTGACATAAAATCTTTATATTATATGTGTCTCGATTCATTACTTGCTAGACGAACCACATAGCAACAAGTTTTCTTGGAATGCATCATAATAGGATAATTTAGTATTATAGGATCACTGAGGTTATATAAATTAATTATCTAGATTACCCAGTAAAGAAGGTTATTATTTTGAATACTAGTAGTAATATCCATAAAAGTGATAAAATCTTGCACTCATCTTGACAGAAGGGACTGGGTTGCATAGATATAGAATACTATAATGTAGGCGCATAGAGAGTTCAGTGACATATTGTAGACCAAAACTGCGTGGCGGCGGTCATATTGATCAAAGATGCGGAGCGCGGTAGTGAGTGACGTGACAATCGATAAGAAGTTGTGTAGAGCGGTTGATAAGCTTTTTTGATTTAATAGTGTATTATTGTGTTACTGTTATTAAAGGTCCTTGCCCCTAGTTTTTGGTTCTCACTATCATATATTTATATTGCATGGCTTTAGTGAACTCAAGGTCTTTGTCTAAGTTACGTTAGATTATGTACAGTTCATTTTAGCATAATCTGTATATATGTATGGCCATTATGTACCTTTGCTGAATAAATAAGACAGAGTCCTTTAGATAATTACAGCTAGTCTAGAACATCTTTGAGATCGATTACGTATCGTTCTCGTGGTCATAGGCGAACCATCTATCTACAATTATCCTGGAGTCTGTGGTAAAATCTACATGCAGTGGTCATTTGGTATCGAGTGATAATCAACATAGTGATTAGCATCTTCTTGTAGTATTATACGATGTCCTACGTTCATATTGAACGGATGTGAGTGGGAGACGGGGCCCACCTAGATATGTCTTCATCAACATTAGCAGCTTAAATATATCTGGTCTGAGTTTAAAGGGTTATATCAGTCACTCTCATTTCATCAAAATTGATCTCAAGGTCAAGATGAAATTAGCACAATTGAACAGTGTCTTATAATATAAAGAGTGAGATGTGTGCTCACAATTAACAGATGGAGGATTTCATCCATCTTATAGGTTATCCCGGATACTAGGAGTCTTATTCGACAATTCATTGCTCTTGAATAGTACTCATGTAAATCTTATAGTGCGTTTGAAGGGCTTTAATGAAGCTCGTCTATTAGAATTTATTAATCATTATTTCAGTCTGTGTATATTCTACTGCCTGAGTTTATAGTTACTATATCTTTCTAGTTGATCGTAACTTATGACATTTCTGAGATAATGCATAACGACACTCATTGATTTAAAATCGTTTCTTCATACTAATACCGAGTTGCTCGCACACAGAAAATCATTTGAGAGTTTCATGCTTTGTTGGCGCGCAATCCTCTCTGATTCAGTGACAATTGGATGTATCATCTATTTCCACTCAGTATAACCTAAGTTGAGCATTAACCATATACTTTTTTATTGCATAGGGAAATGCTCTCCTACTGAAATCTATTTGTCTTCTACAGTTATATTTACTTTAGCGTTATGTAACTTTAATATATATAGAATCAACATACGTTTTTAGCGACTGAATTAGATACTAGATGATTATGCACGTTTTAGAGGCTATACACTTGATTGATAATATCTTAATTTTATACACATGCATGCTATATTGTCTCAATTAATTGTTCTCTCACTCAATTGCTTATATACAACTCTCAGAGATTATTCGATTCTAATTTTAGTAATGGGTATGACATTTTCTTCCTCATATATCTTACTGATTCTTGTAAGGAGAGAATGGTGAGTTTTCCTAAGGAAGCACATTCACTCTCACTTTGTTCCCTTGGAATAACAACGAACTCTACGATTTTATTTGAGGTATCTAGCTGTGTCTCAATCTTACTTCAAATGTCTACCGATTTCCTTTCCTTCCTGAATTTTCATGTGTTCTCTGTTTTTTCGCTGTCCACTGGTTCCTATATTTCAGCGTCTTTGTACATGTTTTTTTTTTTGATCAAAGCATAGGTGCCATTCTTCTTATTATAGATTAGGATTTCTTTTCATTGTACATGCGACTAGGATGATACGCTGCAACTCGAGAGCCTTATTTAATCGGAACGAGAGCGTGCCCTCGAGCTATTCAATTCGAGAGATCGATAAGTAAACCATGATTTATTAATCTTGATATTTAGAGAGGATTGCTTTATGTTTATGAAATATTTTTCATCAAATTCACTGACCGTATTAACCTATTATTTAGATTCTCTATGCATGCTTTCACTGGATAACACACTTTCAATATTTTCGGGTATTGCTTGATAAGGTCCTCTTTATTGTATACTTCGCCTTTTTGAACGATATCTTGCCCCACTGAAGTTTGCTGCGTAGATGTAGTAACATCCTGGTCACTTGTTAAGCTCACTGTGGATTGGAACTTGTATCCAGCTCTAAAAACAATCCTCTAGTCCATGATAGATGATTCGACAAGCTGGTTGTGGAAATAATCGAATATGCCTTCCTGTCTTTACTGCTGTTGTTCCTAATGCCATGATCCATCGGTCTTGCTGAAAGAAATAGGAAAACACTGCCTGACGAACTAGACTTCCACTTCGAATCAAAAAACATCGAATTATAGTCTGCAGGATTGTGGAAGAATGAGAAAGATCTTGGAGCGTCAATTTAGTATTTAACAAAATTGTTGAAAAAAAAGATATAAAAATTCGATGGTATGTGTAAAAAAATATGTAAAAAAACCGAATTGTCAACTAACCTTCTTAAAAAACTAAAGTCATGGGCTCCCTAGTAGCATAAGTAAAGGAACGAATGATCGTATGCCACACTACAGGAACGCCAATGAGCAACCATATATATTGCGAAATCCATGTTGTTTACCACAACAATGCAACCGCAGATAACTAGCTTCTATATTAATTATAGTATAACCTATCTATTATTAACTGAATGTATTAGGTATTCCGCTAATCGTATTTATTTACTAGGGTACCTAGTATAGCCTTCTTTATATAATATTCAATTTATAAATATCCATATTATACATATAGAGGTATTAGTAGCCAGTGCGGACATTGATTTATTATGAAATGTTGAATCGCCACATTTAGTGTTAATGAGTTTTATATTTGCAAATCATATATTATATTGTTCGATTTATAGCAGAGAGTAGCTAAGGAGAGAGAGAGACATAGATGAGAGTATATCGAGAGAGAGTGATGATTGAGACGGAGAGAGAGATTAGGTAGTCGGGTGTCAGATCTGGCGATGATGCAAAGTGTGAGATATTATCTAGAGTGATATGGCGGGTTTGTTGGGTGTATAGGTGATGATAATGTGAACGGATGTGCTCATTATTGATATAACATGGCTTCTTAGGAATCAATGTACGAATGGCTCACAATGTAAGTAGGTGTCTCGTCGGCATTCTCGTTAATATCTAGGCGTTATTTTTGTCTGAGCTGAGAAATAGTTTCTCATAGTTCTCTAGGATCAAGAGTTTAGATTTTCTTCTTCAATTATTCTCCTTCTTCTCTTATCTACGCTACATCTTTGTCTTTCTGAGTCTCACTTTTTCGCTTTCGCTTGCGATTCGAGGACGATGCCACCCTCACCATATATTGTATGATCAAAGATCGGGAAGTGATTTCGAGATATATGCTAAATTCTTAGTTGTTCAGGTTCCTTATTGAGAATAACTATATTATTTAGCTATTAGTACTATTTCTCATGAGTTGTATGTACATAAGTACCTCAGAAATATAAAAGTTTATCCATACATGATAAAATAAAGATAATCATAATCAATGATATGACAAATGTAAACTTGATATATTGTAGTCAGTTATTATGACCTTATAATAGCATGTTCCTCACATATATAGTTTAGCTATTATTATATGTTCTTTGAGTAGTTATATTTTACCTTTTCTTGTTCTGTCTTTTAATTACTTTGCGCATCGTTCTGGAATTTTTCTGTTGTTGTTTTTAATTATATTTTCTTCAAGTGCATGGAGTCTATCATGCGATATTTCAATTTCGTGGTAAGATGTGTGGACATCATAATACCTTATATTTGGAGCTATATTACAGTCGGTTTTTTTTTATGACATTTCAAGTGACGACAAAGATAATCAGTAATTATTTTTCTTGTTTTTTTATAATAATATCATCTATACTCAAAATTCTAGGGGGTGGGGGGAGAGGGGATTTAGTAATGATAAGTCTTATGATTCACACAGCGGAAAAATATCGAAATATTTTTTTCACAATCAAATGTCTCATGTTTTGAAAAGTGATTTCATAAACAGTTTGCTCTCTTCATAATTCTTTTTCTGGGGTGTTTTTCAAATTTACATGGAAACCCCTACAGTGTAAAGCGCGGCAGTATCGTCTTGTGCTAGGATCTGGGTTTGCTCTAATTTGTCCGAGTAATTGATAGGGTTTATAAGGTCTGATTTACACTCTCACCTCCGGAGGTCATCCGGTAACGCTCTACCTAGCTCTTTTAGTATCGTGTTGTTCGTCGTCAGTCGGGGTGCTCTTCCGCCCCTTCCCTAATATGTGGTATGGAATAATGCGTCCCCTTTCTGTCCCCGTCGGCGCTTACGAGCCTATTATATTCAATATTATCTGTACATCTAATTATTGTTCTGTTATTTTATAAGTGGCAATATTATTTATACATAATTTTTATAATGATATCTTAACTATTTTAATATTAGCATATATAATTTATATTTAATATTTTACCGAACTATCACTTGTTATCTTGTCCATTATTATAGGTATATCCTTATCATAGAAATATCTATTTATCACATTCAATATTCTGATTACAATTTTCTCGAGCTAAACCCTTTATCACTGATGACCAATAGATTGGCGTATTAGGCTTTGGTTGTTTTTCTGTAATGGTCTGGACTTTTTCGTGATTGATATTGCCTTCTGAAAAATAGATCTATAGTACAATGTGATTTTTGAAAAAAATATGTTTAGAAATTGATTTCGGAACTTGAGGTCTTTGAACATGTTCGCGTTAGCCAGAGAATCATCTCAGTAGGGTATCATAAACATATCAGAGTAAATAAAACAATACTATAAAAAAATCTAAAAAGATTAATCTCGATGCAGGGACATCTGTACTACACAATACTGGTTACGAAGCTATCTTGAGATATGTAATGTTGTCCGTAATATGTTTATATTTCTAGTTATTGTTACTCTATATAACAGCAGGATAGATTAGATATGATTATTAATATACATTATTTTACGTGTTTATACTACATATACATGCTTTACCCGCTTTACTGTCCGCATTCCGGAGAATTAGGGACCGGCGAGTATATCATTTACATTCACAATATATCTATAAGTGTAATTAGATTATAATTACTAATAATAAAAATCCTATATAAGAAATGATGGAATATTTAAATTCTTAAATTTATTTTACCTAAAATAGTACAGTTTATTTAAGCATCTATCGTATACTGACCTGAACATATGGTTCTAGAAAGCAAGTCATGTAACAGATAATGTGGATCTACTATATGATAAGTATACTCATAGTACTAACTTTATTATTCCTACATAATTTATTACTACTTTCTTTATACGCTTAATGAAACAAATTCATATTTTCAGAGTGCAAATAAAGAAAATTAATATTTCCTTTTTTATTAAAACGGGTATGAATTTCGTGGACTTGTTGCCAAATTTCCTATTAAATTGCCTTTCCTTTATTCCACTCTTTTCGGTCATTTCCTAGTTATTTGCCTTAACCTAATTCACATTCCTACCTATTTAGCTTCCATTTCTCAAATTACCACTATGTACTTCACGTCTATTGATTCAGTATAAGTAATTGTTGTTTAAGCGGTTCCTCTTCTCTAGTTTTCTTTATGATAGCTCCATTTTGACTCTTGTTTTTTAACTATTCGCTAAAAGCATTTCTATATTTTTGTTTTTTATCTTGCCGGCTCCCTCTAGATCGCACTTGAATTATTTTATTTAAATATGTAGTAAATCCAACGAAAATATTGCTGTTGTAACTAAACATTATTTAGTAATAATATAATTTATAATATTCGCTATAGTTGATTTATATATAAGAGCATATAAAGTTAAGAGATATTAGCCCCTATTCATTCTATATATATCTCTATTCTGTAAATTACATATTATATATGATTATATATTATAATTTTTTTAGAGATTATTTAACTTAACCAAATTAATGGGATCTAAGATTCGCCTATGCAATATCTCCAAGTCCTTATAATAAAGTATATGGGTTAGTTTGCTTTATACTCTTATTGGTTTCGTACATCGCTAATTAGTCGAAAAACTGGGTTCAGGCATAAAAATCTACTTTATTAATCTCGTGCAAACCTTATATGGTTGTGCTCTGCCTCGGGGGGTTATTAAACTGGGGGACAGGATTTCCTGCCGGTACCTGACGTGTCCACTTTCGGCGATAGTTTCAACGTAGATCTAGCAGCGAAAATAGGTACCCATATCTTTATTCACTTTTCTTTTCGAGGTTCTTATCCATTATTATTCAGTTTAAAACCTTTCCAGCTTTCCTTCCAGGTCTCCTTAATGCTCATCTCTTATTTTTTCTTATTTTTTTTCCCTTTTTTCTGTTATTATTCTTTTTTTGTTCATAAATTTTTATTTCTCACTCATAACTGGGTCTACAATATAAATCCGGGAGTTCAGTTTTACTCTGGGAAAGAGAGGTAGCCTTCAGTAGAGCTGGGGATTCGATGTGATGAGTAAGGGTCCTGGATATCTGGAGCGTGGTTCGCTAAGGTGAGTGGTATACCAAGGAGGCTATGTGGAGTGAAGTAATTTAACTAACAATGATTTTATTCATGGATCTTATAAGGTCATACAGAGATCGATAGGTACATAGCAGAGAATAATCACTCTCTCGTGTGTATCCTTCGATGTTACGGAACCCAGAAACATATAAATGTATTAGTAATTAACTGTTATTAGCTGAACGTAATAAGTAATTATGGCCCTTGTGACGTTTGAAGTATTAACTTGGTAGAGTTCAAATGACCATCATAATACTCATGGGTCATTCGCCGCATCAGTCATACACCTGCGGAGAGAAGATTGAGAGTTTTATGGAGATCCCTCGCAGGCGTAATATAATATGAAGAAGAGGCAGTGGAGCATAATTTTAATAATAGGAGATATTGTAATTACATACTTTCATTATGTTTTGGCACTTGTGAGGAGAAGAATGAGAGAGTAAGCAGCTGTGGGTGCGTTCGGAGTTGGAACAAGAAATATAGAGGTGGAAAGACTAGTTGACTTGCTATACAAAATCGTTGCATTTTTGTTGGGTAGTCTTCTGTCATCAATTGATTGCATCTTTGATTGTTTAACATGGGAGAGTTAAAAAGGTTGTACCGTGCACCTTTAAAAACGATTGACTTTTAATATTCAGATATAAAACCTGATGAATCCGTAATAATCGACGTATGACTCTTTAAGTCTGACATTATATATTGTTGGATTTGGTGTGGGTATTGGTGTTTAGGGATTGTCAAAGTTCTATCGATTAGTGCCTTCTTTGTATTCGCCGGGACAATCATGATACCGGGTGGTGGGAAGATATAAGATCTGGCGAAGTACAAAGAAAGAAGTCCGATAGAAAGTAATCCCAGAGAACGCTACTGGTTTAAAAATTGAAATAGATAGAAAGAATCCAAAGAAGTATTTTCACAGGCTGGTAATCGTGTATAAATATATGAATGAATTATCCCATGGTAACTGGGTAACACGTAGCAAGTAGGAAGTGTTGTAAAGACGTCTTTCTAGTAGATAGGTTGTGAGAGTCAAGGTGTATGATGAGTAAGTGAAGAATAACATAAATAAACAGAATATGACTGGATAAATGATACTAAAGCACGTTGATCGTGAATTATGAATGTCAATAATAATCTGTATTATATATAAAGAGAGACAATTAGCAATCAATCCGGTTTGAGAGTTGACGAGCAACGACTAACGAGGAGTAAAATAGGATCACTTTTATGTTCTGCGTAGAAATTCAAGGCAGAAATTATTGAAAAAGACTGTTCACCTGAGCAAACCGGTGACAAAGTTGTGGCGTACCAATCTATCTTAGCATGTAGGATAGTTTGATATATTTGTGAAATGTGCTAATGAGATAAACAACAAAAGATTAACTAAACGTCAATGTGATTTATTCAACAAGATAGATGTATACTCAATGAGTGGATTTCCGTGAAAATTCTGAGTGATATTGTGACAGAATATTTTGAAGAATTTAGTATTGAATTGGGTGGACAACGAGGAATATATGGAGGAGAATAACCCACAAGTGGATGAGAATCCGGCCGTGAACAAGATGACTGGGAACCGATAACATTTTTGGGCCTAGTGATAGAGGTTTGACATACTCTGTAGCAGTAGCCTTAAAGTATGGAATGATAGCCCAGAGTCGATGTCGCTAAATAATACATATATTTTTGCCTACGTCAAAACAGGAGTAGAGGTTATGGTTGGCATGATACATGAACTTAAAGATTCATCTGTATACGTGCATGAGGTAGTAAACATAATCGTCAGATTGTATGAAAAAGCCTTGTTATAGTTGTCAAACAATAGAATACTAAGGTAGCGATTGATTTAGATAGTAGGGCTCCCTGGTCGGCGATACGTCCAGACAATTTTATGCTATCGTATGGAATATTTTTGCTGTAGAAGCTGCGTGTAAATAAAATATTAGTACCGAAGATAGAACTAGAGAAGACTCTGAGCGACGAGGAGTTAGAGGAAAATGAGAGATGGCACAGCCGAGAATGTCCATCTGTCGAACCTAGATAGTGTAAATTGACTTTGATTTCCGTAATTTAAAAATTATCGTGAGAAGAGCCATATGAATGTGCTAATATAGATAGCAACATACGCAATTAATGATTCAGGGAGAAAGGTTGGATAAGAATATCTAAAGAGCAGTGATTGTCGATGGTCGATGGGACTAGACCTCGCATATATTTGGAGATATTTGAATAATAGCAGTTGGATAAGTCAGAGATTTAAGTGAATTATTGTTTAAGGATAAGACCATGCAGTAGAGACACGGTCATCAGTCAAGCGGAAATAATGTTGTTACAGAGCGAGACAAATTTTTTTATAGTATAGACAGGGAGTATATTGCAGAGCATTGTTGCGGGGTCATTTCGCCACTTTGACTTTTTCATCGCATATGGCCACTTGAAGTGTTATATCTGGGTATCAGCACTGCGTTCGCAAGAGGATATGTTGGTATAGAGAGAGTAGCGTAATTATCACTTGTATATCGCTCGTAATGACCCGGCGGGCTGGCGCTTTGACAAAGAAACTTCAAACTCAGAGCTGCTTGAATTACTTGTAATGATGTTCTGTGATGGAGGTGGGAATGAAAATAGATCAGCTTTTGAGTTGATGAACGTGAGAGTTATATGACATTATCACGACAGGGAGCACAAACGCCGTCGAATACTATGGACGAGTACAACAGTTATAAACAACCAACAGATTCAAATACTCTTATGGATAAGTAATTGTATTTTCTATTTAGAAATGATGGATATTTTCAAGAAATAGAGGAACGAATACAAAAATATGCAAAGAATGTAGGGTAACTGTATCCAGAGAGATCCTGCATAGTTATGAGATAGTGCCATTAAGTAAAGGACTATAGCTATATCAACATGCCCTCCGACTTAGATAATTGTGTACGGGCTAAATGTTGGTTACTTATCATCATCAGAATGTATTTAAGTATAGGAAGTTCTGGCGAAATACGAAGGTAAGTATATTAAGAGGATATATGCTGCGAGTGATCTAATAGGAGTAGAATGAACGCAATTAAGCAGATAACGACTCTGGGTTCGCAATTAAGTTGTAATTATGAAGAGTAGGCAACCGAGCTTGAGCAGTGTTCTGTGTCAGGTGCAGTAAATTGCGAGGACTATTAAGGATCCGGGGTTTTGATTTTTGTTTGAGTTGGCTGAAGTACTACTGAATATGGAGACTGCCTCCTCCTAATTGCTGCTGTAACGAGGATACCAGTGGATAAGGAGCCTAAGAAATAAGAAAAAGATCCCCTGTGGAAGATCAATCATTTATGTCTGAGGTAAGAGAAACGATATGTAATTTTGGAATAGGAACGGTCACTTTATCTGAAGACGGACGGTGTCGTATAGGTATTTTCGGAAGGACAACTATCTGACTAGGATACACTCGCTAACTTATAGATGTTGATGTGTCTGGAAGAAGGAGGGTGAGAATAGTAGTAGATAGCCGTTGTAAATAAACCGGTATAATAAAGCGGTTATTAAACTCTTTCCTATAGTGGTCACTCAGTACTTAAATTGTATTTTTTCTTTTTTTTTCTTTACTGGAAGTCATTGAGCACAGGAAATAACAATGGATTATAACCTTATGGAACTTGCAAACGCAATTCAACCTATTATTATAGGGACCAAATATTGGAGATAACACTTATATTAAACCATTGAAAAATTGAAACAAATTGTTAAATGTAGCTGGTAAGTTGAAATTTTATGCTTTTGTTTTGTGTCTCATTGTATTAATAGATGCTTAGATTAGTTTCTATGTATATAGTATAATCATATTGTTTTTTATTATTTACATTTGTTTATATTTTATTTCTTTCTCTTTCATCATCGTCTTATTATTTATTGATCCTGAACAGTCAGTTCTTCTAATATCGTAAATAATAATGGAACATTGAGTTATAGTTTGTTTGTATATGAAAGATGCAGAAAGAAGATATTACTATTGGTCGTTTGTTATTCCATATATATGTTTTTATTGTGATCATTAGATTATGATGTTCATCCTTTAGTTTATTTAGTATGTTGTGATGCGTTACATATTCTACCATTGACCTGTTGATGGTTCTAGCAAGAAATTTTTATATTTTTAATCTTATTATATATTAAACTAGGTTCCGGTTTTTTATCAGTTATACTAATAAATATAGATTGCGAGGAAATCATATGGGGAAAACTTACTTTGTGTATAGTTTAGAAGCAAAGAGAGAGAGAAAATATTAGCAAATATTTCTAGTGGGTGTTTGTTTGTTTACTTATTGACGCGTGTAGGAATTTTAACAGGAGCATTTTTTACACCAGTGGGCTTCGATAACCAGTGAATGCGATCTCTGGCTGAGTTTTTCGTCAAGGGTTCTTGGGAGTTCTTGTGTTGGATTCATGCCTTGAGTTACTTTGAGTTTTTGTCTATATATATTTACTTACTAATTATAATTATAATTATTTATAATATTATATATTTATCTTATATATATATTACATTATTATATATTTCTATATATTATATTATTTATCTCTATATATTTTTTATAGTATAATATATATATAATTTTATATATGTAATATGTAGTAGCTATTATTAGGTGTGAAATATACTGATTTGATGGTTAAGGTCAGATACATCGCAAATTAGGGCGTTACTAGCGCGAGCCGGACTAAGATGAGGTGGGAACGATTCCACACAGCGTACGGGTTATGCGGCGGATGGAAATCCCCGCGACATCTCAAAATTACCTTAAAATGGATGCGGGGTCTCGCGGAATCGCCTCGCCTCGGAGGGGGGTTGAACATAGTCTAGTACTGCTGTCGATACCGAGCGATAAGGCTCGTAGAGACCTTCTGTCCGACGCCTGTTCATCCTTTTTTGGCGGGTTAACCCTTGGGTATCGCGTTTAAGGTTAAGATAAAAAAATATTAAATAAAAAAAAACTGACTGAGGCCGTTTTAAAACGTAACAGTCTATATTTATTGAATCATCACAATCTCTCTAATAAGTCATTGATAGGCTATTTCTGATGGTCCACTCTAAAGAGATAACTCTTTATTCCATTTTTGTTTGGCTTACTAAAAGTACCGTCTTGAATTTAAGTCAATATTCTTAGGATCTTTTGCCGGTATGAGTATATAATATATTAGTGTGTTTTAATTCTACATTATTATATGTGTATATTTTATATTATTAAATATGTATATATTTAATATATTATTAATTAGTATTAAACTTCTTTATTTTACTTTATTCACTGTATCGTTTGTAACTGTACTATTATATTATAGGGTTAGTAAGTGTATACGTGTAGAATTTATAGGGTATTCTGCTTATGCAGACTTTGATCTGTCTGATAATTACCTTCTCTGTCTCTTCTCGGGTGGTCGACTTGCCGTCACTCTCATACGGATTCCTAATTAGATGCGGAAAATTTAAAAAACTCCTGCTTTATGGCAACATCATCGATAAACTCAGTCCTATAAGCAACATAAAAAAACCGAGTATATCAGCGGTAATTAATTATCTTTGCACAGGATACTAAACTAAAAAATTAAAAAAAATAATGTACTTACTTTTCTCCCTGGCACTTTCCGCAAACAAATATGAATTTAGTATCGTTCATTATGTATATTTTACTTTTTGTATTGCTGTAGTGTCCAAAGTACAAGTCTCAATATTATATGTCATTGCAAATATATTTTTTTCTTTAAACATCTTATCTCTGTTTCTCAAGACTCAGGAATACAAATGAATTGCTGTGTTATGTGTCTCGTCTATCTAATTCGTGAGTTCTTTGAGTTGAACTAGAGCGATTGAATACAGTCGTCGCGCTTCGAATACGTAATTCTTGCGTGTTTGCGCTGTCGTTCGCGACTCTGAGATCAAGAGACGGACAAAATACTTCTAGGCTGCTGTGGTCTGGTTGTTGGGGGATTTGGTGTGTTTGCGCTTTAATCGCTGTATAAGAGACACTGAGGAAGCTGGTGGCGAGTAGCTATTGGGGTTGATGCAAGTTTGTGTTCACTTTGTCAATATTGAGTGCGCCACGGCAGTTATCACAAGCTGGAATTTAGCGAAACACAACATACCACAAAGTTATGACAAATTACTTAAGTTTACTTGTTAATAGTAATGAATTTTAATCGTACAGGATGGATGTCCTACGTGTTGACCTGCCCGTTTCATTTTTTCTTACAATTCTGAGAGACTCCAAATTTTGCATTGGTAATCTGTTTGGATCCGTTGTCGGTTTGAAGGTCGTATCGAACCCTCTTGGGGCGATATAGTATAACTGGGAATTCCATGTGGCTATGAATATGTAAACCGTGTAGATAATTCTAGCGGACATGCTGATGGTATATTTATTCCCTTCGGTGTTTAGCAGGGTTTTCGTTGACTTTGATAGTCTTATTGCCTGTTTTCTCTGTCAATCGCTTAAGTTATGCTTCTTAATGCATAAATCTTCTTCTTTCAATAATTGGATGCTCTGAATGAATGTCTGCCGCGTTCCTCGTGACGCTAACAGATTTCAACCTTGCTACTTGTAAATTAACTCTCCCTGTATTCTTTGAGGCTTAAAAATTTTGCAAATACAGCCTTAACTCATTCAATTTCATTCTCGGGATCGGTTTGAAATTCATTCCTCCTTCTCTATCCCTGTCAGATCTATTTCTACCTTTATATCAATCTGTTCGCTTCTCTTTAAGATCTTTTTTGTTCTATCGCCTGTCTGCTTTAACTTGAATATTATTTAACTGTAATATATTAATATTTTTGTATGATCTACCGATTTGCGGCTGTTCATGGGAAGCCTTTCATCCTTTGAAACTCTCCTTGCTCTTCCTCTCTCTTTCACTCCTTTTTTCTCACCTCCTCTCTTCCTCTCTCTTCTCTCCCTCTCGCAATATATATTTATATATGTATATATGTAGTTAAATATTATTATTTATTTATATATATAATTCATTATATATTTTAATATATTTTATATTATTATATTATTTTAATATTATCATTTATTATATATTTAATTATATTATACATTATTTTTAATACTATTATACTATATATACATATATTTATAGTTTATAATATATACTATTAGTTGTTTTAATAATCATTATATTATCATTATATCATATTTATTAATTATTACTTTATTTTATTTAAATAATATATTTGTAAGAATAATTATTATTTTAATTATTATTATCTATAATATATTTATTATATTATATTATAATTTGGATATATCATAAGCATTGTAGAGATATATTATCGAGTAGGAATTATGCCGATAAGCGAGTTGGTCAATACCTTAGAAATTCTAAACTCTGTCCCCGTGTTCTTCTTCTGAATCGAAACTTTCTTACCACTCTTCTCATGAATATATGTTATTGATTTGTATTATTTTAAGTCTATCAGAGGTCATCAACATTCTGCACGCGCAAAGCATCCCTATACTAGAAATCGGACCTAAATATGATATTGATAGTATTTTTCATGTCTCCATTTCAACTATTATCATTGATAGGTTGCACTCATCCATTAACTAAAGGCATGTCTCCACATTATACCTATAAAAAACAAAAGACTCACAAAACCATGTAATGTATTCCCTCACCACAAAAAACGTCAAACAATCACTTGTACTTAAGCGACACAACGTCTCCTCCGCACTCATTCCACAGCCTGGACTAAAGTGACCACCTACGGATAGACGACTCCCATCTAGCCTTCACACGAGTCCCGGTCCGATTCGGCGGCGGCATTTGGTGGTGCTCTTTTCTATCTTTCACACTCCCTATTGCTCGGTTCTTGCCCCTTTTCTTGTTACCCTACCTGAATCACCGGTTCGTCCGCCTCCCTTCTTTCTCTTTATTCCTGAAAGATGCTGCCCTCATAAGATAGCTGGAATACAAAAAGTATTTTAGCTCCCCCTCGCCCAAGTCAAGTGTGTGGGGGAGACCTTCGCAATTATTCTATTTGTTTATGTCAGAATTCTATACTGGCTTGAATTTTTGTGTTGCTCCTTGTGAGAGGTGTATTATATGTACAATTTGGTTTTTTGCATGGTCTAATCTTGATTTTCTGCTTTACACGAGTGTGTCCCATGTCTTTTATCGCCGAGTGTGTATTTATTGTAGCCATATTCTAACTCTTATTATACAGAAAATGCATTCATCCGCATTTACTCAATAGATATTTTTTTTGGCTTCCTGTATAATCTCTCGCTAAGCTTGTTACGAGTGTTGTCCACAAATAGTAACTTCATCGCATTATTATTCACTGTTGTTACCTATGTTTCAATGTGCGTCTTATCAGTGTAAAGCAGGCGCTTCGAATTACCTTTGCATAGCATATCGTTCATTGCATCTCTAACGTGAAATTATTTGAAAATTTATGTGACCTAAAGACAGCGTAAGAATAGAATATTATCTCTTCTTTAGTCTAAATATTTCCACTAATATTATATTGCGTTCTCAGACAGTTGCAACTTGTGTCGTGGCGTTTCAATTGGTTATTTTCATCGTTTTTATTGTTTTTCTTTTGTGTTGGTTATTCTTTTTTTTTGTTGTCGTTGTGGCGCTTGTGATTGTTTTCGGGTGCTCTTGTTATCATACTAAGATATGAGTCTAATGGTTGTAGTTATACAATAGTTCATTTACTTTATTTTAATTCATTTTTAATTTTGGTATCTCGTAATTCTTCTTCTTGCTTTTCTTTTTTTTTGTGGGGTGTGGGTTGGGGTGTGGATGTGATGTGGGTGTGGGATGTTGGCTGTGTGGTGTGGGTTGCTGGGCTGTGCTTGTGCAATGATGAGCGAACGGTAAGTGGTAGGTGTGTGAGGGATTGTGCGGGAGGAGGAGGTGAGAGAGTAAGGGATGGGTATGTTATTGGTTCAGATGGAATGTGTGTGTTGGGTCTTGTGAGTTTTAGCAATATAGAGAATGTTGGGTGGCGCTCATTGGGTGTTGTCGTGCTGGTGTGGCTAGATGGAATTATGTTGTCTTCGTATGTACGGCTGCGTCGATGGGGCTGTGGGAATTAGTAAGGCAATGTGATATTGTCGGAATGTGTGGGTGTGGGTGTGGGACTGTGGGCTGTGGGTGTGGTAAAAGAGGATGTGGCTTAGTCGGATGCTTAGCGCGTATGGTGCTGGGCTCGTGGGTCTTTGGGGTCGATGGGCAGGCCGTGCTTTTCTGAGGAAGTGGGCTTGAACATGGTAGATGAGCAGAGATATGATGGTGTGGTTGGGTGGGATGTGACCGTTGCGGATGTGGGTGTGGGTTGTGCGGCAAAATTGTGGGTGGAATAGGACTTGTGGCAGTGTGGGTTTGTTGTGTAGTATTATTACGTAGGGATTGGCCTGTGGTGAGCTTGGTAAGGTGGCTGGTGGAGGCTTGGCGGTGAGATGGGTGTGTGTATAGTCGGATTGAGGATAGGTGGGTGCATAGGAAATTATAGGGTGATTTTGGTTGGGGTGGGGTTGGGGCTGGGCAGGTTGTGGGTCAGTGGTGTGAGAGTGGTGTGGGTGTCCGCTGGGAATAGTTGAGGTTGGGAGTTGTTTTGGGTTGTGGTGTGGGTTGGTGTTTGGCTGTGGGCTGTGTGTGTGGGTCCTGGGCTGTGTTGGGCGGTGCTTGGGTGTGGTGTGGGTGTCTGTGTCGTGTTGACTGTGTGGGATGTTGGTTCGTTTTCCATGCTGTACCATGTCGGTGCGGGGTGGACCGCGTGTGGCGGGGCGAGCTGGGGTTGGTGTTGGTGTCGGTTCGGTTGGTGTGGGTTGGGTTGGGTGGGGATGTGGGTGTGGGTGTGGTTGTTGGGGTGGGGTGGGTGTGGGTTGTTTTGTGGTGTTGTGTGGTGTGGGGTGGTGGGTGGTTGTTGGGTGTGGGGGCTGTGGTGTGGGTGGGGGGTTGGGTTGGGTGGCTGGTGGGTGGGTTGAAGTGGTGCGTGTGGGCTTGGCGGGGTGGGGTGGTAGTGGCTGTGGGTGTGGGTGTGAGTTTAGGTGTGTGTGTGTTAGGGTGTGGTTGGTGGGGTGGGTTGGGTTGGGAGGGGGGGATGGGTGTGCAATGTGCAGGATTGGGTGTGGCGTGTGTGGATTGTTGGGTGTGTGCTGGGTTGGTGTGGCTGGGAAGGTGGGGGTGATGGGTGGACGAGCCAGGCCTTTAATATGGCTATTTTTCTATGGACCAAACTTGACAGGATTAAGCAAAATGTATGAAAGTTTCAATTCTATAACACTAATTCATGTTGAGATTTACATTAAAATAAGAATGGCGATATAAACAGAAAATATGCAAATATTTAATTAAATTCTTAGAATGTAGAAAAAAAAAAAAAAAGTATAAAAAAAAAAATGGAGAAAGACGCTATGACTCTGTGTAAGTAGACTTTAGTGTCTAGTGATGGTGCATTGGACATTTTGACGTTTTGTCGAAAGATTCTCATTGAGTTTGGCAACTTTGTTTAAAAGCTAAGTGGAAGATCAATCTATAAGTGACCACGAAATATAAAATGAATGAAAATACAAATATTCATTGCTGCATATGGCACCAGATCTAGTATATGCCTGCCGCGTGCAAGAAATTGTTGGATGACTTGAATAGACTTAAAAATCAATTCGAACATTTTATGAGAAGTGCGTAAAAGAAGTTCTCGAAGAAACAGTGAGGAAAAGTTATCTTCAAGTGAAAACTCGCTATGGTAATTCACTAACTGCGTCGATATCAATTTGCAAATAACTTTGTATTTCATTATTATATATATAAATTATATATAAATAACTATAATATATATAATAATAAATAAATATATAATATATATATATTATATTATATATATATATATATATATTATATATTATATATAAAATATATATATGTATACTATGATATGATTATAAATAATAAAATAATAATATAATATATAGCTATATATATAATATATAATATAATATATATATAAATATATATTATAAATATAGATATAATATTAATAATATATAAAAGAGAGAGAGCGAAGCAAGAGAGAAGAGAGAGAGGAGAGAGAGAGAGACCATACAAATTAAGAGATAGTTTCAATAACTAATAAAATTAGCAAAGGAATAGACAAAGGCTCTAAAGAAAGGAAGATTGATATAAAGTGAATGATCTGAGGGATAGGAGGGGAATGAGATTTCAAACGATCCGAGAAAATTGATAGTTAAGGATTATTTCAAAATTTTTAGCTCAAGAATACAGGTGAGAGTTATTACAAGTAGAAGGTTGAGATCTGTTAAGCGTCCGAGGAACCGGCAAGACATTCTTCATGCCTCCAATATTGAAGAAAGGTAAGATTTATGCATTAAGAATAATTGTGAACAAGAAAAGGCATCAGATCAAAAGTGAACACCCTCAAAACACGGGAATAAATTCCATCCATGTCACTAGCATTTCTCAGGTTCATATAGACCAGTGATTCCCAAAGTTATCTATATCGACCCCCAGGGGTCTATAACGCCTTCAAAGGTCCATAAAGTTACCAAAAAATTTGGGGGTTCATGCAGATGTAAATGGGGTCAAACATAGTTAGCGATCTATTTAGCCATATTATATTAATAAAGTAGTACATAGATATATCTTCATAATTGTGTATGTTGTGCTACTTCGCCTTTGGGTGGCAATTACACTTTTGAGCATGTAAAAACTTGGACTAATACCTCTGCAACCAGTATCATCATGATTCCGCGCAATAACGCGCAGTAAAGGTTCTTTGTCGCTTCTTGGTCTTTCAGAGTTTCGCGAAACGCGCTCTACTTGCACGACTTGTCTTCATTCGTTCAGGTTCAATTAAATACGAATGTGAGAGCACAAATACGTTTCCATTTGTTTCCTGAGTCTGGAAAGGAAAGTGTTAAAAATTATTTGCAAAAATCTTAAACTGGAGTTGGCATACAAATAGACGTGAATCACATTTAATGATCCAAAGTCATTTGTTGGGAGTGCCGTGGAGAAAAGTAACTACATTATTTATTTTATAAGAAGTTTTAGTATTCTGTACTCCTGTTGGCAAAGATAGATAAATTACGCGATCATGACTCGAGTATTTTTTATGTTGCCATGGCTTGAGTTTTTTGTTGGTTGCCATAAGCAGCGTTTTTATTTATAATTAGGAAATGGTGAAACGTGAAGCAAGTGAGGGGACAGAGGGTATTTCGCGATATCATTGTATATACTTATTATATTATATATATATATACTAATATATATATATTTATATAGATATATATATATATATATATATATATATTATATATCTATATATATGAATATATATATGAGGAGAAAGTCTAGTTATTGACCTTTTGAACGGTTCTCGTTAGCCCAAAAATGTACAGAGGTATCTTTATTGGGACCATAATAGACTTTCTAATTTTAGGGTTTTGATGATTCAAATATAGCTATAGGACATGTATTTAAAGAGTCTTCAGTTTTATTTTGTTTTATTTTTTTTTTTAACTAAAGAATACATAGGTTAACCGCAAAGCATAGGAGGAGTCGGGTCTCTCGGGCCTTCCGGAACGACGGGTGGACTATTTCCCCCCCTTCCGGGAGGTGTCTATAACCCCCGCTCTTTGTATTCTGGGTGTCGCGAGGGGTTCCCCGCCTCCCCTTTACGGGGTATGGGAAATCGTCCCCCCTTCTGTCCCCGTCGGCTCGAGCCCCTTTTTTTTGTTGATTATCCTTAAAAATATATATAACATACTATATTAATACTATAGTATATTACTACTCTTTATAATATATTATAGATATATATATATACTTATAGTAATTCTTATTTAAGTGTATACTATTATGTATTATATATATATTATTATGTATCTGTATATTATAATACTATCATTTAGGACAAATGAAGTCACACAGTTATTACTCAAGATATGGAATCGCCAAAACGATCAAGAACTCGGAGAAAAAACTCACAAGCTGATGGCATTCCCTTTATGGTTCTACTGGGTAAAATGTCTTCTAAAATTCCTCCGACGTCCATAACGTCTCACTCCTGCAATATTTGTATATTTTTTTTGAATGTATAGGAGCGCCAGAAGAATTTCCTCTATGATTCTTATATTTTTTTATATGTATAATTAATAATAAGTTTAAAATTAAATTTACTTTAGAATAGAGAGAAAAGGTTAACTTCTGTCTATATATATTATATATTGTGGTGATTTATATTAATATATGTATAATATACATATATATATATATATATTATAATATATATATATATATATATATTATATTATATTATATATAATATTATATTATATAATTTATATTTATATATATATATATATATATATATTAATTTATTAATAATAATTAATATATTAATTATATATATATATTATAGATATACTATACTAATATATATATATATCTTTCACCCTTCTCACCATCCATCTTGTTGGCTCTCTCTCTCTCTCCAGAAACTTGAAGAGAGTTCGTCAATTGCCGTCCTTTCACATTCTCCATCGTTTTTTCACCTCGAACATAACTAGCTTCTTCCACAGCATGCCTTTGTATTTTTTCTGTGAGTCTATCCCACTGGTCTCTTACCGATAGGTCCCAATTAAGTAGTCTTCGGTAGTCTAAGTCCCTCCATTCCCTGCACATGACCGAACCATCTCACTGGTTTATTTCAATACCATTCCATATGTGGAGACTCGATCATCTTTCTATTGATTCACTTCTACTCTGTCCCGTCAGCGTTACTCCGTCTATTATAGTCTTTTCCACAGCTTTATTTTACTCTTCTGCATCTCGTGATTAGTACCAACATTTCCGACCACCGTCACGTAATAGTTGGTCGGAGCTGTTGTATACTCTAGTCCTTTACCTCTACTGCATCCTCTCTGCATTATCAACATGCTCACAATATACTAATTCTTTGAATATTTTGTTATTCTTTCCCTCAGTTCTGAATCTAACCATCCTTTCTCTCTGACTGTCTAACCTGTCCTAGATATTTGAATCTGTTGGTCTGTTTTAACTGTGTGTGTACCTTCCATCTATATCTCCGCGTGTTCTCCTGTCTCGATAATTCGTCATCTCATCTCCGCTCTTCTCGCTGGTTTATTTCATTCCCCACTCCATCGATACTTATTCCAAGAAATTAAGCAGCTGTAGTTTAGTTGTCCTTGTCACCACAGCCGCAGTCATCAGTCGTTACAAAGTGTTATTTCCCTACTCTCTCTTACACATATCCTCTTCAAGCAGTTGTCAATATGCCAATAAGTAAGGGAAGCACACCCTGCCTTACTCCAGTCTTACGCTTCAAACCGATTCTCCCTATCCCATCTCGTTCATAAGCCTGTTTATGGAGGAGTTTTCCCATACATATTCCTATATTATGCTTATTCAACTTCGCTATTATTTTTCCATATGCAAGGTCTTCCATCACCATCGACAATCACTCTCTTTGTATTCATCAAAAACTTTCTCTAGATCTATAAATGCGATATATGCTACCTTATTCCATTGTATGCTCTCTTTTCCACTATCATTTTAAAGAGAATATTCAAAGTCATATATACACTTCTATTTGGCGCTTGATCCGTGTTGCGTCTTCCTTGTTTCAATGATGAATTCCCAAATTTTCTCTTAAGGATTCCTCTGTGATATTTATATATATTCAACAAAACCACCATCTTGAAATATTTGGCATTTTCTTCTTCATTCCTTTTTTCTTGTATTAGGAACATGTCACTGCATTTCTCCAATCTGACGGTATGTTCTCCTCTATCCAATATACAAATTATATAAGTCTGTCGAACCGAAGTTTTAAAACATGTTTCAGTTGTTTAATATTTCATTACTTTTCAGTCCATCGACTCCTGGGCTCTTTCCATACTTTAAGGGCTCTTTTAGCTTGTCTCACTTCCTCGCACATTAGTAGCGGATTTCAGTCATCTGTTCTCGGATCTTCAATATTGTGGTTACTCCTCCTCCAATATCCTCTTGTCCACAGCAATTAATAAATTTCATTCAAAATATTCTAGAAAGTTTGGAGTCTAAACCTTTTTGCCTATTCCAACTCATTGGTTCTCATATTCTTTGGTTGAATATCACATTCGTGTTAGGTTTCATCTTTTGTTCTGTAGGGATCTCTTCACCATATCCTAATATATCAACTTCCTAAGTGCTAGTCAAGATTTCCCTTCCAAATTCTTATTCCATGATAAATCGATGTTTCGTCTTTTTACTTTTGCTTGATTTCTCGCCAGAACATAAGCTGGTCTATTTTCCTCTGTCCTTTAGTCTTCATCCCATAAACGGTATTTCTTGTATTTTTTCCATTACCACGTTTTTGACTTCCTCATTCCACCAAACCGTCTGTTTTTCTTTTCCCACACTTATCTTTTTTGTTCCAATCACTTCTCGTGAAACCTGCTCCACACCTTCCTGAAATCTTTCCAACCTATCCTCTGCTCGTTTTCCACAGTCCTGAGATATCTTTCAGAGTTTATCTTTAGTTAGTTTTGAACCTTACTTTAATGTTTTAATCTTTTAATTTTCAAACAAGTAATCGTTCTCTGGTTTACTTTCTTCGGTTTACTTCTTGTTCATCTTATCTTCCCCACCACAAGTCTGTTGTTCCGAATCAAGAGACACGAATGGTTAACACTTTTGACAATCATACAAACCCTCTTTCATAATACATATCATTAGGTCGTATCATAGATTTTTTCGTATATTCGTTTTCTGAATTTCAGCGGTACCATGTCCACTTTTTTTTACTCTCTCCATGTTTAAAAAAGGTGCTCATTGATCGCTGCACCATTTCTTATAGCAAAGTCAACTAGTCTTTCCCTCTCTATATTTCTTGCTCCAACTCCGAACGGCCCCCACAGCCTGCTCTCTCTCCTTCTCTCCTCAATCCCCAACATGTGGCATCAGATCTCCCATAACTTATTATGCGTTCCCACTCTCATCCATATATCAGTTACACCCTGCAGGGTCCCATAAACTTAATCTTCTCTCGCAGGTCATTCTCCTGACTGCCGGCGCATAGACCTGTATAATACTCAACTTTTGACTCTCACTATTCAACGTCTCAGCAATTATTCTTTCGTTCACTTAATACCGTTTCTATACCACTTTGTATATTGGTTTTTGGTTCATAAACAATCCGCGTACACCGTGTCTTCTCTTCTTCCTCTTTACCGATATAGACCATGACTAATCATTGTGTAATTTCTTCACTCCCTGCCTTTATACTCACCCTCGGCACACGCGCCAAGATATCCAGACCTCTCTCCATCATCCGCTCTACAGCCTCCTCCTCTTTTCAGGAAGGTGCTCGCGTTTATTGTAGCCAGTTTGTAGTGAATAGTCCTTTTTCCGTAGTCCTTGAACTCGCAGAGTCGGGTACCGAGAAGTCTGTCCGTTATTCCGAGGCACAACAAAACTAAAATATTTGAAAGTGTTTTAATTGCTAGCTGAAATGAACGCAAATTAAATGAGGAATGGTAGCCATTCACTCCTTTATATGTCCTATCTACTGTATGAGATATATAAACATATCAAAATTACTAATATATATATATATATATATACTATAGTATATATATATATATATATATATTATATATATATATATATATTATATATATATATATATAATGCTTTTTAGCAAACAAATCGAATACCAAGGTAAGCATGGGGCTACCCAAAAAAACCGAAAAAACATGGCAAAAATAGTTCGATCTAAGAGACAAAAAAATTGGGTTATATAGACGTGTAGAAATGCAAGCAACGCTGAACACTCATAATATACTTGTAATCTATGGTGAAGACACTCGACATTCTGGAAAAGGAAGGGTGGACATGTGATCTAGGTTTAAAGCAGAAAATAGGAATGCAGAACATATACATAATACGAAAGCAAATTTATAGAGGATGCTGACAATATAGCTTATATTATATATGGTACTATAATATTTTCTATAAATAGTACTATATTATATTATATATATATATTATATATATATATATATATAATTATATATATATATATATATATATATATATATAATATATATTATATATTATATATTATATATTACTATACTATATATATATATTGTATTATATATATATATATTTATTGTATAAGTTATATTATTATTATAATATATATATTATATAAAATAGATATATATAAGTACTATACTAATATAGAATATATATATATATATATATATAAACCTTACTACATACCCACTACTATATATATATATTATATAAGCTCAAATTCTGAAACTGACGACTCCGTCAGTTTTGATTTTTTTTTTGTTTGTTTTATAATATATATATACATATATGCTGCAGGAAATGAATTTCAGTGGTACATGATACTGGATTCAAAAGTTCGAAATAATATAATAATATATAACATTTATATTAAACTATTTTTCAAAATCGAAATATCTCGAAAAGTTACGACAACTTCGCAGAATAAAACACGGATTACAAATATTTGGAATCAGCTCGTATAGAAAGCATTTATTACAAAAGAAATGTACAATATAATTATATTATATATTTATTATATATACTATATTAATATATATACTATTATATACTATCATATATATATATACTTTATATATAAATATAATATATATAAATATTTTATTAGTTTGGCTTGAGCCGGACGGGGGACAGAGGGGGACGTTTTCCATACCCCCTTAGGGGAGGGCGGAGGAACCCCCGCAGCACCCAAATACCAAGAGCGGGGGTTTCCGGAGACCCTCCCCCGGAGGGGGAAATAGTCCTACCCTGTCGTTCCCCGGGAAAGCTGAGAAGACCCCGACTCCCATCTTTGCGGTTTTACCCTTTGGGTCATTCCTCTAGTTTGACAAAAACACCCCCAGAAGAAAATGAAAACCAAATAATTACTAAAAATTACTCTTTTAAAAAAGATAATTTAAAAATATTTCGAACTTTTTGACAAGCATTGGTCCGTTAACCCTTAATCACTGCGGTCACCCTAAGCAATATATTAAAAAAAAAAACAAAAAATAATTAAAAACTGGACGTTGAAAGTTGTAAAAACAGAAGGTCCATACTATTTATTGGAGGATCGATGTTCCGTTAGCTGCATGAATTGATTGTTAATCATAGACTAGAATATATGTAAAAAAATAACAAAAAAGAAATTCAAAACACGAGATACACAGACAGAAAATCCATATATATATTTAAGTATAACATATATAATATATATATATAATATATATATATATATGATATATATATATTATTACTATTATATATAAACTATATAATAGTATAAGCACTATATATATATATATATATTATATAATACTATCATTCACACCAACTTTCTCCATATTGGGGTGAGAGCGTCGCACTCAACCGAAGCAGAACACAGAAAAGTAGTAGAAGAAGTAGAAGTAAAGACGAAAAGAAAGCCCCCATTTACCGTCCCCTCTTTATACCTTAAATGAAACTTTTCTCAGTTCAGAAAAATTATACGCCTAGGGATTCTAACGGGACTTAGCGACGGCCCCTCACTGTGGCGTCTCGTCAAAGCGTGTTTAGTCCACTGATCCAAGCTCACAAAAGTCATTACACCCACAAAACCCCGCCACTTCAGCTCCTATTTTTCCACCTTTTATCTCGCAACTGCAACTCAACTTCTCCTCTCTCTCGCTCTCTCTCTCTCTCTCTCTCTCTCTCTCTCTCTCTCTCTCTCTTCTCTCTCTCTTCCATAATAATATGACCTTCCAATATATATATAACTTGGTGTATTATATATAGGTTATCTCTATATATATATATAATATTATATCTACTATAAACATATATATTATATATATATACTATATAATATATATATATATATAGTACTAATAATATTTAAGCTGGGTTGAACTGTTTGGGGATAACCCCAAAGGTTTCAAATTGAGCTGACTCCTGGTCTTCCCTGGTAGTGGGACAAAAAATCATTTTGATTTACTGAATAAGGGGGCCCCAACTTTAGTTTTTTTAAAGTTTTTGACATTGGTTTTTTACTATTTTTTAAGTTCATTGAATTTTATATGCTTTCTTCTTCAAAATTTGGTTTGTAATCTAAATTGAGAGCTATTTCCTTTCTCCATTTTCAGATCCAGGACTATTCGACGTTGAGATACGTCCGTGGGTGCAGTGTTCATTACTATTATTGCAAGACGATCATGGCATGTGCAACAAAGCATAAAGACAGGCATGCAATATTCGGATATCCACAACCACTTGTCGCAAATCAGCTACCACTGGCCTAGGATAGTTTTTACGAGCCACAAGTCCATACAAGTGTATCAACAAGATGCCAGTGTTACATCATCTTAGCAAAGATTTAGTGGCAACATTTAAAGTTAAAGGCACGTATACCAATAAGCAGGCATTTCCAACATAGAAATTTGAAAGGTCGTATTTAGTTGAAAGTGGAAGAGACTTAATTAGATGTGTCAAGTGATTTTGAATGAAATAATTCAAGAATAAGACAAATCTTCTTAACAGCTATCAAGATATCAAAGTAAAAGTCATTTTGCTCGTCTCTCTCGACATTTAGCGCGTGCAAGTGCTGTTCCTTGAATGTAATAGTTGAACGTAATCAAGGTCAATGTCCCAATGAAAAGAAAATCCCTTGCTATTGGGATGGCATTTTGCCTGCATCAAAAAAAAAAACTTCAAAACGGTATGTTAATAGGAAAGGTGGACAAGGTTGGAAGAACATGAGAAAACAAATGAAAACTTTCAGGAAAGTGAAAGGAAACGGCTCCTGACGTATTGAAGTACTGACTGACACAAAAGACTCGCCCGAAAAATGTTGCTAAGTCAGCTGAATTCATCAGGGCCTCGAGCCTGATGTGCTCGATACAAGATCATATTCCTTAGAATCAGAAAGAAATGGAATAGAATTGTCACCCTCAAAAATAGGAAACCCTGTATCCCTGAGTTGTGTAAGCATTTAGAGAGGGAAAATGTTAGAGCCAAATAGAGATGCATGTCTGATAGTTAAATGCTGTCCCTCAAGGACCTCGTGACTTCGTCATCCAAAAAAACTTGTTATCACAAGAAAGTTACAACACGCCAAAGAAATACTGGAGAGACCAAACAGTCAGAGGTTAGCATTTAGCCTGCACACAAGAGTATGGTCGCATTGGCTTGTCGATGAAAAATGAGATGACATCTTGTCGACTTTACTGGAGGTGTTGCGTAGAAAGGTTTAAGAGAAGAACATTACGGCTAGTGTACATTTCAGATTGCAATGTTAACATCCGGATCACGTTAGCCCTAATCAGGAAGATCCTGCGAGATGTATTTCAATGAAATCTGCGTATTATTGAACGAACAAGATCTACACAGAGGACTTTTAGAGCAGTGGATTCTGCATGGGAACTCCTGGGAAAGTATAATAAGAATGGAATGAATCACACTGTTGAGAGTTACATTCTTAACAAGCACCACCGCTTCAAAATGGCTTCATATGCATGTCTGCATTTTTTGATGACTGCCACTCAGAAGTTATTTCAGTTGTTTGATGGGAAGACAACTGGTCCCCAATCGTCACATGAAGGACCTTATACATCCTTTGCTCCTCATATTCGATCCTCAGACCAAACCCATCATTAATTTTCAACCACACTTCAGAGCTCTTGTAAGTTGATGTTCCTGAAAACAGTGTACGGAAAGATTCTAGTCACTGACCAGGCTGTAAGTTTTACCTAAAAATACTGTTTATTTTAAATGTAAAAGGGGCACAAAATGCAGATCATAATAATACGATGCGCGGGTTATTTGAAACTGCCAGCTGGTGCCTTAAGCCATGCAAGGTGGCTAACTAAAGCTAACAAACTGCTTCGATTGTACGTTTCAACAGAATCGGCATCTGATGATCTGAGGCGTTTGGTACGATTCTACTGAACTTTATGCCCCCATAGTGTTCCTATATCCCTTCCCATCTCCCTTCTGTCAAGATGGTGCAAAGAATTTTTCACTTCTATGGTATCACAGTATCAAAAACTTTCTTCTGAGGATCAGAACATCATTTTTCTCCAGTGCTCCTAAACAACTCCTATTTTGTCATCCAGAAAATTTGTTGCTAGCTGGTGTTGCAGATGAACGTGGAAACAATAAACAGATTTCATCGTTCAACAAATCTTCAAGCAAGAAAGAAAATCTCTTCACCAATGTGCACAGTTCGCTGCTTATGCTAAAACGGCAGCGCCTAAACGTCATTCTCTCGCCACTTCCTACATGGAACTGAAATTAGACTGGCGGGGGTATCCTATCACCCCCCCACCTACTTATCTTTATGACTATTAGTGATGGATATTTTGGTTAGTTAATCAACAAATTTCTTATCAGGTACCGTGTCATTCGGTCGATGTGAAAGAAATGTCAAAGATGTTTTTCCGCTTTGTTTCTGATAGGTCAGTTTTGTCATACTTTCGACATGGTGCAAATTACTACAAACAAACATATCTGACACTGAATAACCTTCAGTACAGGCAAAAATCTATTATTCATGTGAGATTTAGTTACTGATGATACCTAAGGTGACAGCTAATGTCACTATTATCTCTCATCCACCCGATGCGCATCGATGAGCGAGACGTACGAGAATGAGAACGGGACGGGAGCACTTTAGAAGTGTAAAGAGAGAAGAGGGAATCGTAGGAGAGGAGAAGGGGGAGAGAGAGAGACGACGGGATTGTGAGGCGGAAGTATGAGCATTAGATAGTTGCTGATCGAGTTTGTTTATACTTGTATACTTTGGCTATATATATATTTTTGTTTTTAAATAAAAAAAATTCAAGGTAAAGTTGGGAAAATGAAAAAACAAAATCTGGAGAGAATGACGTGGGTGAGAGCATTCATTATCAGTTGACTATCTGAATGAGGAGCACCAAAACTTAAAAGTTGCTTTCACAATTAACTGCACCAACAACTTGGTATGTTTTCAACCCGGCTTAATATATATATATCCCTATTTATCAATGCGTTACATAGAATATATATGATAATAAACACATTATAGGTATATATTAATTTTCATGTATATACTAAATATATATATATATTTATAGTGGTATTATAATGTTAATCTTTCTTCATATTTATCTTCCATCTCTTTAGGAAAAATTGTTGCTTTCACAATTATTATTAAATTCATATATATATAGTATTTATATAATACATACTATTACTAAATATGTTATAATATACAACATATACTTATATGTATATACTTATGAATGTATATAATATATAGAATATATTGATATTTATGTATAAGATATATATAAAAATATATTATTATCACATAGGCATTTTAATCTCTGAGGTAACTTGTCACAGACAAGATATTTGATATAAGTGTCTGACCAAAGTGGAGGTGCACAGAATAAATTAGGCCCGTAGCACCGTGGCTTCAGGGCGAAACGTAGTCGGAATGCTGCCACCGTAAGGGTGGAGTTCGCATCCCTTTAGTAAGCTGCCGTTTTCACATGCGAGAAGTATGAGAAGAAGTTGAGATTTGTTTGTGAATAGGCTTTTCTCTTGTATGTGTTCTCAACGGGTATGTATCTCGATGTGTCTTTCGAAAGTACTTTTAAAGGGGAAAACCTTGTAACAATATGGACAGGAAAAAGAATTTTGTTTTCCAACAAATTTTCCATCGTCCGATTGCATGTTCAAATAAATATTTTTCGAAATACAAAAAGTGCTCTATACAATAATTACAAATAATCTTTTTGTAAATAAAACCTAAAACAACCTATTAGACAATTTAGTACGATTTCTTATTAAAAATATACTATATTCTTTATTTCACCATCGTGTACCCAGTTACTACTTATATCTATATATGATTCCCTCCCTATGATATAGACTATATATTATAGTTATATAATGTATCTCGGATATATTAATAAGTCTACTTGATATATATAGATATTATATCGCTCATACTATGTGATTATATCTACTATATGATATCACGCTCTGAGAAGTACTTTTATAATTCAGAGCGGAACAAAGAAACTAAAAACAAGCAACTCATCTTTCCTTGTTATTCACATAAGGTTGATTGGGAGCCCTTCCGAGGTTATGATAAGAAGACAAGCGGTATGATGACGTTTGATAGAGACGTTTGTTCTACAATATTGATAAAAACGAGCAAGCACACCGATTAAAGATTTGGTTCGAGTTGTTCTAGATTGCCGAGCGGTCTTCCTTTTGAGACCGGAGATTTATGGTCTTATTTTAGTGATTAGGATTGAGTGTAATTTAAATTTTGAGCGTTATCAGAGATATAATTTCGAGTGATGAGTTAACCTCTTTTTTTCTCATAGAGATATATGATACATATGAGAGATAGAATACTGTCGAATTACATCGAGAGAGAAATAATAGTAGAGAGTACATAATATTTTATACATGAATATATAAGTTTATAATCTCGTTGAATCATATGAAATAAACTAAGGAATATAGAATTGAAATAATTTATCTATATTAATAACGTAATATATATATAGTATAAAATATGATAAAGAGAGAGATATAGAGATATACTGAAGGCACGAGATAGTGACATAATGGATTATATAACCGATGCTAGATTATATAGTTATGAAATATATGATAGAGTTATATATATATATATATAAGATATATAAAGCTATGAATATAGTATAACTAGACGTATATCATATAGTATAAGAGTATAGACGGATAGAGAATGTAAGCACGATCAGAGAGCCACTATAGATAGTAAGACTAGATAATATATATAGCGACTAGTCTATATTCATAGCCAGTATAATATATATATGAAGGCCAGTAATATATCGGAGTAGGTAACATCAATAATACGTATAGAATCACCTGATTTTCTTTATTAAAATTTAATATTATGTGGCATTCAAATGCTGTACTGTTCTGTTCTGATAGTATATACTACGTAGGTACTCATACTCCTCCCTGTGTATTATTACTATAGATGGTAAAAATAGATGGTAATACCCCATATTATTATATAATATATAGTATATTTGGAAAGAAGTATATATATAGTAGTATATATATACTATATATATATTATATATATATAGATAGTAGATAATACGTAAGAACTTTCTTATGTGGTGTGTGTGTAGGTGATAGTGTGTGTGAGGGTACTGTGTGTGTGAGTAGTTCTTCTGTTTGTCGGATAAAAGTAGGAAGGGGAGCCTAATTTCAAATTCCACCTCAGTTGTTGGAAGAATTTTGTGTCCTGTGTGCATAACCTATTGTTATGACTTTGATAAATTTTGTCCGGTAGTCAACTAACCCATAATCCGAAGTTGACCAATTTTTCTTTAAGGTATGAAGAGCGAGCAGAGAGATAATGACCCAGGCTGGATTGGGAGAAAGAAGAGGATCAATGAATTCTGTGAATCCCTTATAAATGAAGGTTATCTCTTACATTACGAGAGAGTGAAAAGATCGTATGTAGATATGTATATTAGATACAGATAGATATAAAATAAGAGAAATAGAGTAGAATAATATAGAGATGACGTATATTGAAGAGAATGAATAGATAATAGAGATGAAGAGAGTATATATAATATAGATAGAGAGAGAGAAATAGTGAATGATGAGAGAGTAAGGAGATAACGATAAAGTGAAATAAGACGAAAGTGAGGTAAAGGAAAAATTGAAGTTAGAGAAGAAAGAGAGAGAGAGAGATAATAAACGAAAGACTAAAGATCATTAGATAGATATAAGAAGAGAGAGTATTATATATGCCCCCGAGGAAAATTGATATAGACCTGAGGAAAAACAAATTCACTTTCCCAAGGAAAGCGTCTTTATAGAGAGTTTTGAGTGAATTTGTGATTAAAGATCCATGTGGCCGCCACCAATTTGAAATGAACCATGCCTGAGGGAGAGAGATGAGAGAGGGATTAGGGAGTGATGCCATAATTGTAGGCGAGAAATGAGAGAAATTGCAATGAGCCAATTGAGAAATATAGGTATGACCGCGTAGTTGAGGAATGATTCCACCACCTATGAGTCTTTTTTTTTCAAATTATATTCGCTTTGAAATTATAAGAAAAATGATGATCGTAATAGATAAATATATTCATATAAATCATCAATACTTTTCTATTATAATAATTCTAATTTTTTTTACATAAATTCGCATATCAAAACAGAGCTAATACAAAAGCTGTTCAGGATAAAGCTTTATTTTCAATAATAATAATATATATAGTATATTATAAATATAATGAAATTAATAGTAAAGTATTAAATAACCCGTGTTAACTGTAACCCAAACCAAAGCTTTAACCAAAATTATAATAAACATTAAATCATAGTAATAAATAAATAACTAGTAAAAAAGTATAGTAAAATGGCAAATAATAAATAATTATCCATCAGATAATCTTATATAATATTAAATTATGATTTATATAATATAACTTAAAAAATTAGTAAGAGTTTTATGAAATTATTTCTTTATGATGATTATTAATCGAATGAACAGTTGGAGAAATTAATATCACTTTTATATCGCATCTATTTAATTATTAAAATAAAAATATATTCTAATAATAATTTTGTATCATAATATTGTATTAATATTAAATTTGCCTATATTATTAAAAACACTATATAAGATTTATTTAAAAAAATGTAATTTTATTAAAGTTATTGACTAGGATGAGACAATCCTTAGAAAATTGTCATACATTTATCCTAATATGTATATCAGCCTCCCTGATATAATTCTATATATTTTAATATTAATATAATATATAATAGATATATATAATTATAATTATATAATTATATTTAATTAATATTTATATATATAATTATATATATTATATAAATCAAATTATAAATGAATTTAAATCTTAAATTTTATTAATAAATCATAATTATATTTAATTACTGATTGAAATTATTATATATATAATTAATAATTATTATTAATAGTTATTACTTAATTATTTATATTTATATTTAAATAATTATTTAAATTAATATTAATTATATAAATTGTATTATAATATTATTTTTTATTATTTTTATTTCGTTTGTATTTATATATTATTATAATTATATATTATCTTATTAATATATTATATTTATATTATTTAATTATTACTACTAAATTATCTTATTATTTATATTATATATCAAACTGTACATTTCAAGAAAGTGAATATTTATAATACTCATGGCATTTGACTATTATTATTATTTGATTAGTTATTAATTATTATTTATATTATTATTATTATAGAAGGTTTAGATATTTTGCTCTCCACTCGCCTACTATGAGAGTTGTCTTGTCTTGGAGTTTGGTAATTTCCCAGTTCTACGGTGTCTCCAGATAAAGTATACAAATAATACTTTGAGCATCTTATTGCAAGATCGAAGTTCAACACCTGAGGTGACTCCCCATTCAGGTGTAGTATTAAAATTAATGAGGTATTACACTAGACACAGTTATATATACAATGCCAGTATTTTAACATTCCGTAGACATACCTTCATGAAGTATGTACCTCGATGTTTACCTGGACCTGAGAATTAACTCCCTGAGGCCCTAAGGATATCTTAATAATTATAAATATTGCTCCTCATGGGTGAAGTAAATAAATAGTGCCTCGTAAGATATAATTAATTAGGGAATAAATTATAATGTACATATCAGGAAAATATATCATTTCTTATATAAATGGTATTAATAAAGAGGAATAAGTATAAATTAAAAAACAAAATAAGAAAAAAATGATAGAAGGTCCTAATTAAAATGATAATTATAATATATTAATATAATTTATAATAATTATATTCAATTATGTATTATAATTATTAATTTAATTATAATTTATATCTAATATAATAATATTATTAAATTTAAATATTATTATAATTTAATTATATTATTATCTTATAATTATATTATATATTATAATTATAATTTATTTATAATTGTTTAATCTTGTTGACTATCTTTTCTAATTCTATGGTTTGTCTATAATTGTATTATCGGCTCGTTTAATATTTAATTTATATCATTTGTTTAACATGGAACAAAATTGGTGTTTCTTAATCAAAATGAAATAATAATATTTCACAACAAAATGTTATGTTTGTATTTAAATATTGATATTGATTTATTAATTATCTATTCTTTAATTTAGTCTTTTTTTTAATATATGTTCGTACTTATTCTCTATATTTTTTTCCTTATTATACGTATAATAAATTACTTTTAATATTTACATTTATTTCAAATTTTTCAATTTAGAATGCTACTTTGTTAAGACCAAAAGTAAAAAGCTAAGAGTGTTCTGTTATTTGGACGCCCACTCCTCCCAGTACGTACAAATTAATAATAATGGGGTTACCCCAGGAGTTCAAAAGTCACCAACTTCCTTTAACCTTCTTTTGCACGATTTACCAAACTCCATCTCATATTTCAATATAAAATTAACAGCTACGTCGACGATTCAAGCATCACCGCTCAACAAGCTCCATCTATAAACACAGACACATGTGGTAAGACGAACTTACAACATTATCCAATATCTTTATGAATTATTAAACATGTGTGCTACTTACTATAATTAAAATCAGATGATGACTAAGGAACTTTCCCAAATAATCAACTCTAATAATCACTTATTTATCAATTCCTCTTCATGAATTTAAGAAGAGAAATTAATATATGATTTAATCCTCAGCTAGTTTTATTATGTTTTTCAAAAATATAATTAAGTAGTAATCTTATCTAACTTCCTTCTCAATTTAAACACGATTCAACATTTAATTTATTAACGTTTATATAATAACTGTTGATTCATTATTTACAGTAATATAGTACATTGTCTCCTTCTATTGCAATAAATCATTTATTAAACCAAATATAATTACAGCATCCTTGCATGGTCCCCTAACACATCCAATTATCATATTAAAAATATATGTCTTCGTGAACAAAGAAATGAAAAATCTGGACATGAAACTTGTTGAATATATACAGACAATATTAAGTATATAGCCACACTACTCTAATAGTTATAAAAATTAGACTATGATTCAATAATCTCTTCAACAACCTTTATTTCTAAAATATATCCCTAATAAACACATATAATAAGTATGTTAAACCTTTTATAAGCCGGACCGCTTCTCGCAATAATTCAAATCTAAATCCTAAATATTTTCTCCAAAATATTATAGTAGTAAATAATGAATTACAAAATAAAAATAATCCTGAAGAGCCCAAAGCCTTAATACAGTGTATAATGATAACTTGGCTAAATTAGCTACCTTACCTCATCCACCTCTAAACTATAATCCTAATACGCCATTATAATCGTTTAATACGAACAAAACAAGATAATTATCATCTCTATGGAAATAGTAAACCCATCCTTTGAACCTAGTAAATATGAAATAAGGTTTCGAATTATTATAAATATAGTTATATATAAATCTCTCTCAATAGATTACCTCCTGCCCACCTAAAAAAGACAACAAAGTCTCAACTAATACACAGTCATCTCTAATACGATATTCAAACCATAAATCAGCATCACACTCACCCATCGCCATCGACACACTAAACATAGGAACTAATTCCCATTTATTACAACAAACATTTACTAATTAATATAAAAATACAAAAGCTAAACTTCTGGACCGGCCAAACAAGAGTTAATAAAAAACTTGTTTAGTACAACAAATATCATCCGCTCTTGGGCTAACCACCCCTCTCACCCTATTCCTAATAATCCCCCTCCCTTCAGGTAATAAATAGACTCAAACAAATTATAATAAATAAAAATATCGTTAAATGTCTCCCTGCCACCCATTTTCAAAAGGTAATTTCTATCTCTACCAAACTAAACGAAACGACAGCATAAAAATAATTTTTCATTAGATTTACTAAGCTTGTGATATAAATGAAACGAATACGTATAGACATATAAAACTTCGGTTATAAACACTTTCGACTATTAATAGAGCTCATGGCGTATATGACCTTGCTATAATGGACATATAATGGTGGAGGAATATCTCAGGATCACCCGCTTCTCATACTCATTAGGAGGGATATAACTATTTATAATATATGAAATATAAATAATATTATAATATCTAAATATTAGCTCATATCCTAGTTGATTTTTCTGGAGCATGATGTATTATATATATTTATATTTTTCATTTAATTGTAATTTTGGAATATATATATATATATATATCATCAATATAATGATATACTACTACTCATATATGATTTCTAGGTGATCTAAGTATTGTAGGTAGATTTATAGACCGATAAGATATTTTGTTATTATATTACGAATATATAAATTTCTCATGAGAGCTATATATGGGCTGGTAGTAACCTCTTCATGTAATTTTTACTCTTCCTTATATGAATAGATTGTAAATTATGGGTAACTAGATTAAGTTCAAATCAATATATATTGTAGATATAACATATTGATACATTATAATAGTTTTATATATTAAGTAGAATGATTAACATAATGGTGAAATTTATAGTGATTGGGAGTAACAAATATAGTGATAAAATAATTAAATAAGAATTATTAATCATAATAATATAATAATAATAATGTAATAATAATAAATAAAAAATTATATATATAATATAAATAATAATATAATAATGAACTTAATATAATAATATACTAATTACCTATAGATAAAATAAAGTATTATTCAATTAATATTGTTAATAATATAATAATTAAATTAAATAATTCCAGTGCACATATGCCAGTGATACGATAATAAATTTAATTTACACATAAATTGAAAATTAAATAAAATAAATAAATAAAATAAAGTCGGGGGTATAAGACATCTGCTGGGCTGTTGAGTTTCGTCATATATTTTCTAGTATAATTTTTTTTAATTTAAAATATATATATAATATATGAGTATATATATAATATTAAACATAATGTACTAATAATACAACCCAATTTGGAAATTATAAGATTCATTAAAGGCCAATCAAGTTTTAGATTTGGACAAGTTATTTTAATCTTGCCAATAAATCGAAGACGTTTCTTCGTAAAGTTCATTTTATACAGATGTGAAAAATCAATAATGTAACAACTTATCTTTCTAAGTTTTGACTAGTGTTTTAGTTTACCATTTTTATAACAGCCACAGACCCTAAGCCTATTAAAGGCTTAAAATTTGAAATATTAAGGTTTTTTTTGTGTAACTATATAGTATTATTAAAAGATTGTTAGTTATACTTAAGAAACTAATGTTTTAAACTTAAGCCCAGTTTTCCATTATCTTATTAGGTATTTGGATTTAAAAAAGAAACATTAAAATAAGTAAAAAAAAAGATAATCTAAGATATATATATAATTGTCTATATATATATTGTTAATTAATAATAATATCAAATTGCTTATAAGTTTATGAATTAGACCAAGTGCATAGAATTTGAAAATATTATAAAATAATACATGCATATATTATCAGTAGATGAAATAGTGCTATATAGACCAGAATTAAAGCCTTAAATGTGCTGAAGCACCACCTAGGACTTTTCTGTGACTAACTGAAGTGTAAAGATAAAAGATGTCTTATTATCAGAGTCGTATATAAAAATCAATTCGAATACTTTAAGAATATAAGCAATACCTCAGCCAGAAGAATAGAGACAATCTGAAGTGTTTATAATGACTACGCCGCAAATCTAAAAGCTCGAGTGGTCCAGGGTTTCGCAAAAAGTAAACCATAGTAGAACCCGTGCGAGCTTGTGGAAATGTGCTAATCTTTACTTTAGCCGCAATGGGCGGTTCGTACTGTGCCATCCCAGAGCTTCAAACCCGGTTAATATCTCCGATCAATAATTGAATCTAGACCGCCAATATCCCCCACAAATATTAAGGAGCTGGGCCCGGCGAGCCAGGCCGAGGAATTATCATATCCTAAACTTAAACTTAAATATAATGAAAAGTTCAGAATCAATAAGGGAATTCATTATGAAGGAAGTGCAGAATTCTACACAATCTATTTAGGAGTAAAAACTCGGTAATCTATACATTACACACTCATAGTTCACTATTATACAAACCTAAGCATCTTAATCAGTAAAATCAACAATTTAGGTAAATCAGCAATCAAGAAAGATTAAGAAAGAATCTCCTTGTAAAAATAAATCAAAAGAATGTAAACAAGAAGGGGCATGGAAGTAGAGAAAAGAGAGACTCAAATATATAGAGCAGAATGCCAGGTATATAATTAATCTAATCCATGAATATTTTGTATCCTAAATTTGGGGAATTAATTTTTAACAAGTATTGAAAATGCCCTTAAAACCTAATGGACTGGAACGAAAATTAGATGTTAAGTGTATGATTAAATTAAATAATTAGAATTCTAGATGCCTAAATCTTTAATAATCATGCATATGATAATACTAAGGATGGAAGATTTCTTTATAACTTCTGTTTAACATATTTAACGTTATTCTGCAGTTAAATAACAAGAACGAATAATCCACACTACTGACTTGTAATATATGGGTATTAAGATTCGTGAGATTGTGAAAGAGCCTCTTTGTGATCCCTACGTTACAGTAAAGTAGAAATGAGTCTAACAAAGGCCCATAGAGTTGCGCTATGGCTTCGAATGATATGGAATTTAATAAACTAACTTAGATGGAGACACCCAGATAAAAGAAAAAAAGATACCGTGTAAGTATCGCAGAGTCTCCAGTCTTTGGAGAACCAGAAAAGTAAACCTAAAACAACGAGTGATATTGTGTTAGCTGGCAATATACCTTTCAATAAGATCAGTAAAACGCAAAGCAAGAGGAGATATAGGAACCTAGTAGAATAGACAGATCATAGAATGCTAGTGAGTAGAAGAATAATAGAAGAATATATAGAGAGAATCGGTGAATAGAAATAAGAAGCACAATCCAGATATAACTCGTGACGCTGGTAACAATGCAAAAATGTATATAAAAATATATCTATTTGCTATTTATTATGAGCTTGAATACTGAAAAGTTGTGCGATAGAAATAGTTAAGTATCATGGATAAGATTTAATTTAATAACCATAGGTATAATTAACTATGTTCAATCTATAAAAAAGAGAAAATAACAAAAGAATATATTTAAAATATGTAAGAAATATCTAAACCATCCCAGAAGTGTTCTATTATAAATTGTATAAAATAGACTTATCGTATCTCTCTTAGGTATAAGTGAAACATAAATTATGGAAGTGTGTAAACCCGAAAGATACGAAAGTACATTTAATGTGTTTACAAGGTTAAAGTTCCCAAGTGGAAAATAAATAGAAATGCTGATATAAAAACCCAATTTTGAGACTTTTCCTGCTATATAAGAATAGAAATTATAATGACTCTAGACTGTATTAGATATCTGTCTACTATACACATAATAATTCATCAATGTCACTAACGACATATGTTATGTGTGATGAAAAAATAAATATTAAATATAATAGATAGTCTTATATAATTATATTAAGTACTAATGTGATGCGATGATTTGCTTCTGGCATGCTTAGTCTATATATTGTATAATATGATAAATATAAATGTGATGTAATTAATAACTGTTAATGAGACTGTGAGATTTATGAGTATAGTCTCGTCCGTAACAATACTGCCCAGCAACAAGGTATGGATAGTAAATATATAAAAACATTTAATTAGTATTGTAGAAGAGAATAATGTGAGCTCACACTTTGTGGAGAATACCCTACTTCTTAAGATTGATTAAAAATTAACTTTGTAAATAGTAAAGAAAATACAATATAAGAGAGCAGACAAATACAATTAAAGTAGAGTATGTACAAAAGTATATTCATATCAAAAAAAGACAAAACTGATATGAATAATACAATCTAAACGTACATAGATGCAAATAATAATAAAGCTGAAATTTTATCTTTCAATTTAAAACAGATATATATGACCTAAATAATTATCATTCAAATATAATAAAAAATGCCATAAAGAAATAAATAATAAGGAATAATAATGAAATAAGAAATTAAAGCCTAAGTTGGAATCAAAATAAACTGAATCTATATACTCTAGAATCTAATAAAAGAACCAATTTAATAATAATTAATATAATAAAATATGTACTAATTTTACTGCGCCAAATATTTTCCTAAAATTAAAGAAAATCCTACAAAATGGCATAACTTAAATTTTTCGTAAGAAAACCGAAAATTAAAAATTAGAATATAGCCATTATACCAGAAGTAACAGGTATACTGAATGGTGAAAACATATTCAACCCTAATTAACAATAATTATTAGAGAAGTTCATAGTCAGTTTAAAATAGGAAACAATGTGATAACGGAATATGAACGAGTGGAATGATTACCACTGCACCTTGGGATGTATAAGTAGAACTATATAGTAATCTTCTTGTTGATTACTTTTTTTAATTATGTTTTCATATAATATTAAGTGTTGTATTCCTCTAATTAACATCTATTTACTGATTAAATACATTATATTAATAGCAACCTAAAAAGCTGAATGTGAATATTATTACAATGAGGAAACAAATGAACAGGGTTTTAATGCATCCTGGGGTTATAGTTTTGTATAAAATTATAAAGATAAAACTGTATGTGTTTGAACGTTTAAAGTGAAAAGAATGTCTAAGTTATTATGTGTAGTAATATAAATCATAATTTAAGAAAATATGTCAAACTGCATAGAATCCATAATATTCTGTAGTCTAAAAATTACATCTACTCACCTATTTATACACATATTATGCTCTCTCATTGCTAGTCCTATGATGAAAGTCTTAATATTAATTATATTAATATAAATTAGATATGCATACTTTTGTTACTGGTTCATTAATATGATATTAATAGATATATTTGTGGAATTAAGTAAAAGATTATAGGATAATTGGAGTATAGTACAAACATAAATTTCAATGAATCCATTAATATCATAATATAAATACTCTTGTCATCAATTACATCGTAATGAAGTATAATATTAAAAATATAGTACATCTATCCATATCCTTTAAGTACGACTGTAAGTGGATTGTCTACTTCACTCCATCAGTGCAAAAAATGTATATATCTATTATTCTAACATGTACCATTTTAATCAGTATATATGTCGACTGATGGCGGATTATATAATTAATTCACCAATTATTATCTTATGTATTATTTACTTTTTTCAAATTAGAAATATTGCTTCATTATTTTATTATTATCCCTTATTATCACTTATTATATTAGTTTACTACTTAATCTGTGGTGAGATAGAACGAAACTATATTTACAAACCCCAACTTTTAATTCATCATATTTCTAATTTCAATTAATTATCTTATATTTCCAACATTTTATTTATGAATTACTTATATCATATCAATAGAGAATTATATACACTAGTGAATGTTTGTTGAGTGTTTGCTTTCGAACCTATCCTAGTAGGAAGATTTGAAAACATCTCAGTTCTTCTAATTTGTAACATTATCTATCACCTTCTGGAACACCACTCTGCAAATAATGATAAGGATGCAAAAACTTAATGTGTCTGACTAATAAAATGTCTAAATAAATGTCTAATATCCCACAACAATTTTATTCTAACCAACTGTATCCAACCCTTTATTGATATCACCATGATAATCAACAAAAACTCATCATCAATAGCGGACATAATTCCTTTCATAGACACTGATGAGAGTATTAGTATCTTCAGACAATGACAGTCAAGAAATAGAAATGATGAGAGTGACGATATTGAGAGAAATTAACAAACTGTTTTCAGTTTCGGAAAGAGCAACATCTTTTATTCCATAGCAACATTTTTGGACCTTAGATACAAAGCAAAACTTTTGACAATTCAGTTTTTTAGGGGGAGAGTTAAAGTCAGCCTCAGCCAAAAATGTGAAGATATTCAAAAATACAAGTCTGAAATAGTTGCTTCAAAACCATCCTCAATCACCACTGTCACCAATTTCACGAATGCAATTCTGCATTTAAGCAGTGATGCTGGTGATCAGCTGTCTGAGCAGGCATAAATTTTTTTTGACCAGTATGTCAAAGAGAAACGCATTTCCTCTGTCGAAGACCCCCTTGTATGGTGGAGGATGCTTGAGGAGATGTATCCTGATCTTTGACAGTTTGCAAGGAGGACATAACCTTGCTTGTGCACCATGAATGAAGTATTGCCAGTGAATGTCTCTTTTGTGGTGCTGATCTGATCAAAGATGAAAATCATAGTAGATTAAATGCTGAGAGAAAGCCAAAAATTTTAATTTTGAAATGTAACATTCAATAATTTATTTCAATATAGCTCACTAATGTATTTTTATTTATGAATAAAGTGAGAAACTTATTTCCTCACAGTTAGCACATGAAATTCAGTCTTTTGTCATTCCCTTAAGCTGTACATTTTTTTTCATCATGATTTACCATTTTATGTTAAGAAGAAAAAAAAACTACATTTTGATAGCAGTGGGACATTCAGAAATTTTATTAACTTTTTTTTAGGATAAAAGTTATTTTAAATTTGTCAAGTCTTTTCATTCTGTGTTAGTGTATATGTTAAGACTTTCTGAATATCATTTATGCTTATAAAAGCCATACCTTATATGTATTCTTTCCTCCTTTTTCACTCATGAATGTTTTTTAAATTGTAAATTTTTTGAAAAAAAGTAGAGCTCAATCATCAAAACATGGCAGGTTTATTCATTTTCTAAAAATAGGAATATCAGAAATATTTCATTTTTATAAACTAATAGTATAGTATGTGGATGATGTTTACCTAGTCTTAATTTTGTATGTAGTAAATTTGTTAGATTAGCTTATTTGCATTGTGTAGCCAATTCATGCTTTTCAATCATTTGTACGAAGTCTGTTCAATTTGTCATTACTTTGTAGGTAGCAGGGATGAAGTCAAAAGCTCTACGTGACAAGGATTATAAGAGACCTTCTCCTTTTCCATACAAAGATAAGCCTTATGGCATTATGGCTTCAATATTTGATACTACTACTTGGAGGTTTGAAGAAAACACAAAACTGGTTATTGTTGATGGACCTTTTGCATCAGGGAAAAAAAAATTGGCTAAGGTAAACTTATAAGTTTATTTTCAAAAAAATAATCCTTTAGATACATCATTTTATGGTTCATTTTAGAATAAATACTAAATTTTGTTTTGTTACGTAGGAATTGGCTGAACAGTTTGATTTGCTTTATATTCCTCCTGCACACCTTGATCATTGCTATGTCAATAGCTATGGATATGACATCAGAATGATTAATGATAAATTACCTCCTCATCTAAGGACTTTTGATGTAGAAGATTTTCTTGCAAATCCAAAAGATAGAAGACGATCAACTATGGAGTATAATTTCTTTAGCATTCGCGTTAGACAGTATTTGGATGCCCTAAATCATATTTTGAATACAGGTAAGTCCACTACGATGTAAAATGAGTAAGGATTTCTTATTTTTCTTAAATGTGGTATGTTACATCATATGATATGAAATTCCTTTTCATTAGCAGTTTTGAATGTTTATGAACGTCTGAACTTTATTTTACATTTTTTTTTTCATTCATATGTACCTTTGTTTTCATAATGTTCTCAAAACCAAATAATTACTATTATAACTATATACTGCCCACAGGCCAAAAATATTAAATAGAAATTCAAAAATAATAAATCGAGTTTCGATACTGTGCACGTATTGCAGAATAACATGGTGGAAATTTACGCTCTCAATACACTCAGTATATGACTCTCTCTACTTATGTTTAGTTGGTTTTTAGCAACAAAGTGGAATGTTCAATGTATCTAGTTTGTGACTTTTAGAGAGCCATTTAAAAAAAAATATTTTAATATTTTTTTTTTTGAATTAAAGAAACCTTTACTGAAGAAGCGCCTCAGAATTTCATCAGATAATCTTTTTTATATATATATATATATATATATATATATATATATATATATATATATATATATAATATAGTTTTAAACTGGATTTAAATTATAGTATATTAGTGATGCATGTAACATCCGCATCCGCATCCGCGGAGCATCCGCACATATTAAAGATCCGCATCCGCATCCGCGCTTTGCCTGCGGATATTGCGCGGATTTAAAAAAAATGTATAATGAAAATCCTTAAGAAGCTCTGCCAAAGGCAATGAAAATGTTGATGAGGTGCCGGAATTCAAAAACGGCTTGATATCCATATCTTAATGTTATCAAAGACATTCCAACCGCTGGAATAGTACACTTCAATGATGGAAAGAAATATTGCTCAAAGAGCTTCTTGCTTCGTACGCCAGTGTATTCTAAAGTTAACAATCTTATTAATTTATAAAATGACGTCATATCACACTGCATTAAGCAATTGAAACCATTTGAAGAAACTACCAAAAAAATCAGCGCTCTACAGCTTCTGTCTCCAATGTAATACCATTAATCTCAACGCTAAGGAAGCATTTTGAACCATCTTCAAATGAAAAATAATGACGATTTAAAAAAATGAAAGATGTAATAAAACTAGAGGTAGAAAAACGCTTTGGTTCTGTGGAAATAATGACCTTCATACTATTGCAACTTACTGAGATCCCGTTATAAAGAAGTTTTTTTGTAACGATATTAGAACAAGTTAAATCGTTAATTTGTGTTGAATTGAAAAACTTCAATTCGAATAGTCTAATTAATTCGCCACCCCATTAAAAGAAAAAACAAAATCTACAGAACCAACACCTTCTTCAAGTAAATCAATAACAGATTCACTGGAAGAATTTCTACAGTCCAGTAGTGATGAAGAACACACGCATTACCAAAAGGATGTAGTGTAATGATTGAAAACCTATAAATCAAGAAAAAAACGATTAGATTCAAATTATGATCCAATCAGTTGGGGGAAAGTTAATCAAATGTTTTCCACGCTTGAGTAAATTTGCCAGGAAAACTTCAATCCGAACAGTTTATTAGGCCATCCATCTAAAAGGAAAAAAAGGAAATCTACAGAACCACATCTTCTACAGTAAATCAATAACAAGTTCACTGGAAGAATTTCTAACAGTCCCAGTAGTGATGAAGAAACACACGCATTATCAAAGATGCAGTGCAAATATTGAAAACTATTCACCAATAAAAACGACTAGATCAAATCAAATACGATCGTCTATCAGTTGGTGGAGCTGTTAATTAAGCAAAATGCCGAAAATCTTACCACGCTTAAAGTAAATTTGCAAGGAAATCTGCCTTGTCTCCAACAGTGTTCCAAGTGAGAGGACGATTTAGCAATGCTGGCTAATATATGTGATGAAAAGAGAAAACAGACTTTCAGCAGAAAAGCAGAAAAATTGATGTCAAGCACAACCTTCCATATTTGAATTTCAATACTAGATGCAAAAAGTAAATAATCCATGATAAAATCTGCTTCATTAAGGTCGAGGTTTAGGGAAAGAGGTTGTGGTCCATTGAGTTGGGTCCACATCCGCAACCTAGTAAAACAATTATATTAATAGATTGTGCTAAAACTGATATATATATATATATATATATTATATATAAATATATATATATATATATATATATA
>JABUQX010125915.1:62500-71509 GCA_015478945.1 Trachelipus rathkii
TATTTTCCAAATTTAAATTTTTTCTTTTTTTATTCTTTTTGGAAGGATTGTTTTTTTTTTTTTTTTTTTTCTTCATATTCCCTATGGCAGCTCTTACATTTGTCAACATTTTTTGAGTGATAGGAACTTTTTGAATACTTCATGAGATCTTTTAGCATTGTGCACTGTTCTTTGAAAAATCAGACAATGTTTTTTTTCAGAATCTCTACTAAAATTGCTTTATTTACAGAAAACACTCCTTCACTGTCGCATTTCCTGGGAAAATATCAGTTCTAATTTAATATTTGCCACAATTCAGCATAACATTGATTCCCAGGTAGTATAGAAGAAAAATTCATCAAGCCTCTTAGAAGGACAGTCAACATCCAAAAATATTTGATGTTTGATTCAAAGGTAAAACTTCCGCAAAGTAGAGTGCATTGGTGCTTTTGCTTTATCAGCAACAGAATCTGTGATTCGTTTAAGATATTGGTGTACAATGCCTCTAGCAATAAAGCAAATCGTTGTTTCTTGTTCTGCTGATGAAAAATTTATACTAGGATCAATGTTGAGACCCTTGGCAGGCTTGTACTTAGAGGACAATCTTTCTAATATCTTTTCTGTCATTTTGATATGAACAGTCTGGCATTCAAGTTTGAATTTTTAGGATATTACTTTCATTCGAAGTGACTTCTTTGAGAATTTTTTTTTTGTTGAAATCCAAGATAATACCTTTTACACACTCAAATTGTCTTTTGTCATGTAAATCTAATTGCAAAAAGCTTAGTGTTGTGCAGCATTTTACTGGACTTAAGGAATCTTTCCATTATTTAGTACGAGACATTGTAAATCTTGTGAACAGAAATGGGCCAAGTGGGTCTGACGTTTGGAACTTTCGTAAAAATGATTCACGTTCTTAAGGAAAGCATTTTGAAAAAAAGCCAGTTTGCATTTAGAATACATCTTTGGTTTGGAACAGAAACATTTTGTAATGTTTTTGGTGTTGAGAGATTTCGGCTGTCAATAGATATCTTTATAAATACTTCGGTAAACCTCAAAAAAAAAAGTAATGAAATTCCCTAAAAAGAAAAAGATAAAACAGATTAAGTCATAAGTCATACCAGTCTAAAACACATCCATATACCAATCACCTTCAATCAAAAGGATGAACTTGGAACAAACCTCTATGGACAGAATAGGAAGAATAGAAGGTAATTGAACTAAAAAAAGAAAGAAACAGGATAGAAGTAGATTTTTGGAATGTCTCCTCGCCCATCCTTTCATTCACTTATCAAATACATCTCTCATTCCAAAATTATACAGTAAGGAAAAAATATATATATCAAAAATATGTCTTTGTCCATGGATCATTCTTCATATGTTTTGAAATTTTAAAATTTCCCGGACTTTTTTGGAATTTTTCTGACTTTCAGCATATCTTAAAACGCTTCCCTGACCGATTTTTTTGAGTTTCCAGAAAGTGTGAACCCTGAACAGGAAATTACTACTAAAACTGTGTGAGCATTCTTATCGGGTAAGCACAAAATGACATTGGACAAAACGAAATACGTTAAATTAAAAGCAAAGAAGAATACTAAATTCATTCTATCGCAAACGCTTCGTATATATTTACAAGTAATGGATTAAAGAGATTAAACTTAAAGAAATTAGCCATGTAAAGTATGAGTGGAACTTGCTTACTTCTATTTATCGCAAGCCACCAATACTTTACTTGGAACTTAATTTCTGTATTCCTATCTCCTGTTAACATAAAATTGCAGGTTTAAGTCCGGCCAATATAAAGCCTTGATTGGAAGATTTTCCATGAACAAATCACCTTTCTGTAAATTTCTAGGTTTAGCCTTTATCCTTCTAACCGTTTTGATAAACTTGTTTACACGTTTTCTCGATAACATTTATCGCCCTAACTACTGCTTATGATGTTCCTAAACATTTCCTGTTTATGCTCGGCTTCCCCGCATTGAACCCCTTCAAATGGTCTTCACTTTCAGATTAGGAAATATTTATACAAAAAACTTGCCAAATGCAAGTTTCTATATTCTTTTACCAACAACAACTCAGTTGGAGGTTTCTTTAAGATTAAAGAAACATCCCCATGAACTTGAGGTGACACATCGTTACAAATATAAATGTGCCAACTGTAACATCGACTATGTAGGTCAAAACTTTCCATTAACTAAAATGCGAGCCTTCAACGCATGGGCATTTCCTTTCGAACTAATTTCCCCAATCTCTCAACCAGAGAATTAGCTGTCAGAGATCACTATGACCTTAATAGGCACCGTATATCTCTTAAAAAATTCTCATTCCTTCAAAATGCTTTAAAGGTGAAGAACTTAAAAATTGAATCTTTTTTATATAAAAACACTAAAACCTACACTTAATATCCATAAGATTTTTTTGGCACTCCTGATTGCCTGTTCTAATTGCCTGAATTTCGTGCAAAACGAACACAATTTCTTGCGAGTTTACTTTTGTTTTGCAACAATTGAAATTCAGCGTTGTGATGAGCTCGTCGATTTCGGGATAAACAGAAACAAAACTAATAACAAATGGTTTATTTACAAATAATTGATCAACTGTTGTGATGGAGTTTATCGATTTCGAAGAAATTAGATTTAAAGCGATTTATTGAATGAAATATTATCATCAAACAGGCCTACCACGCCGTTTTTTTTTTGGTTTACACATTTTCATAAGAACGTGGCTAAATTCCGCAATCACAGAAAATAGCAACCTTATAAATTAATGAAATTCCTGTATTGTTTTTAAGATGTTGTACGATTGCGGTTTAACAAAAACGAACCAAACTCGACTAGCTGCCTACTCTCTCGCTTCTCTTCATCGTTCCGTCTATAAGCATCAAATAAAACGATACTCTCTCTACTGCTGTCTCATAATCACTCTCTCTCTTCATCTCCTAGTCTCTCTCTTACTCTCTGCTCTCTCTCTCTCTCACTCTCTGCTTCATATATGAATATTATTTTCTGAAGAACGTGTGGTCATTAATTAACGATTTTGTTCCACTCTCTAACTATTATACTCATCTTACTATATTCATCTACTATTTATATCTCTAATATTATACTCTCTCTTCTCTCTCTCTCATCTCTCTCTCTCTCTCTTCTCTCTCTCCTCTCTCTCTCTCTCCTTCTCTCCCTCTCTCTCTCTCCTCTCTCTCTCTATAATATATATATATTTATATATATAATATATATATAATATATTATATAAATTAATAATATATATATTATATTATATTAGTTGATGCACCGATACCATTATCGGTATGCGGTTATCGGTCGATTTTTGAGTATCGTATCGGGAATTTTTGAGTAGGAGTATCGGTATCAGTATCGTATCGGCAAATTGCCGATACCGTTAACTACCCACACGATTTTGCGCCTTAAATGATTTCGATATATATATATAATATTATATATATATATATATATATATATATATAATATATTTATATATATAATATATATAATATATTATATATATATAATATAATTTATATATATATTTATATAATATATATTATTATATATATATATATAATATATATTATATTTCACGTACCATGCCCACATGCTGAGGGTGGGTTGGTAGTTGAAGGTTGTTGAGCTTATCAACACCTTCACGGAAAGTAATTTTGGTAAGTTTTCAGACATTGCTATTCAGACGAAGAAATTTAAATTTCTTCAAGACTCGACGATTCAGGAAGGGTAGGCTTCACCCTTTCTAGAAATTAAATTTCAAATTTCTCTTTTATATTTTTGCTTTAAATATATTATATAATTTATGCTTTTAAAAATAGTTTTTATTATCTTCAGATTTAAATATATTTATAATATAATATTAAGTTCAAAATAAACTTTTTATATTATATTTAGGGATGTGCGAATTCGGTAGTTTTCGGTATTCGCAAATACCGTATTGTTTCGCTTTTTATTGTATCACTGAACTATTTCAGGTATGATGTACTTACTATGCTGTGTTTGATGTATCTTTGACAGTACTGAAATCAATATATAATTTTATGTTATAATAATATTAAGAATTGATATATATATATATTTCTCAATATATATTAAAATATGATATATAATTTAGAAACTATTATTATTATTTTTCTACAATATATAAAATTAATAAATATATAAATTATAGACATATTAAATTTGCAGCAATATAATGGTCGGGAAAATATTCCATTTGTCTATTTGTCCGTTCCTATATAATGAGCCTTTATGACATTTATTACTATATTTCATAAAATATAATTATGAGAAATATTCATTTAGGGATTTGGTACTCGGATGAACCGTGGAAATCGCAGAAAAAAAAGCCTGGCACGGCTGGATTATAAGCGGACCGGAAGATGGCGTTTGAATATCTATATCTTGCATGTTTGTATTCACATGTTGCAACTATAATGATTCCTCTATCTCGCGATATTATGTCAAAGTCTGTTAAAGAATGTTATACTTCAGAAGCATATCCCTAATTTTTCACATTCCGAGCATATAGCAGTCACTGCTACGTTCATAGCTCTCTAGAGAACTTCGTAATAGATAATATTCAAGAGTTCGGGATCCATTGCCATTTAGGGAAAAATTAAAGAATATCAAACTACTACAACACTAGCGTCAACATATAAAATCAGAAGGAAATTCTTTCTTGTGGATGTGTCTTCTTATTACTAGCTAGACTCCATGAAATTATCAAGGTAATCAGCTGTTATGAGTGTGCGTTAGATATCAGACATTGTTGTTATGGTAATATTCCGACGAAGATATTGCGTTGTAACTCACACTTCCTCCATTATTCGTTAGCAATCATAGGGGTCTCCTCTTTTATGCATATGTCATAACTCCACTGAGGAAAATGAGCAAATGTTATGTGCATTTACGATAGTGCTGTTCAGTAGACGGCATTAAACTCATATTTCCACTTGCCTTTGAGCAATTTAGACTATACATCTTACCTTAACAAGTACAGACGACAGAATGTTTACTAGCCGGTGCAAAATAAAAAGCCCGTCGTACATAATGTGCATACGGGAGGGGCAAATTGTGGTAAACGGTTAAACTTTAGTACGTCTATATTGTGGATGCCAATGACGCTGGATGATGTCTATCATCCATTTGAATACGGTCGGATGGTCCGTCATTGTTCACCCAGGTTGAACTGAACGATCTTTATGAGAGTTGTATTTGCCGAAGTTGCCCTGAGCTGTTGGCTTCGAGGTTGCATGAAAACTGACTACTGGACCATGGCACATGAGTAACATTTTATCGTGTAACAGAGAAGCAAAGCTGCGGAGGCTCTTCCAGTTAGATGGTAACCTTGTGTATTGCAGCAGTGAAGTTGCAGGCCTACTACTCACTATGGGACTCCCACTCTCAGTCATTAAGCGAATGCGAATCTATTTTTAAATAAGCGTTAGATGGCGAACCTGATAAGCAATAAAGACTTTGCCACGTGCGTTCCTATATGAGCCCCCTAGTTTAAGTTTGTGTAGAATAGTTGAATGTACACTATAACATCAGCTAGACAGGAATAAATGACTTCGTTTCTCCCTAAGATTAGTTCTATGTGTAGTACTCGCTGTTTACGTGGGTATGAGAGAAGGAGGTATTCGTCTATAAATTACGAATACAGTTGCGAGAGGTGTCACAAGATAAATTAGAATGGCTACAAATTGGAATTTTTTCGGAAATAAGTGCGTCGACCATTCTAACAATAGTTAAAACATGTATTTGCTAATGTCCCAAGCAGGTTTTACCAAAAAATCCACGTGTCTCATGCTTGTGCCTATTGGGACTAGCCGAGAGCCAAGGTCAATCAGCTAGGAGACCAAAAGAGTAGTCACGGGACCACAGAAGGAATATTCAGCTGACGCGGCCAGGTGACAGGAACATCGTATGCTTGACTGCTCGACACGATTGTACAGAGTAGGAATACACATGTTCTGTTTGAGGAAAAGCCTCTCACAGCTTGAAGTTTACACTAATTATACACTTATGCGTTGTTTATTGATATAGTTTAAATCTAATATTGTGGAAAAAGGGCAAATTGTACGCCATCATAAGTTGTGGTATGTCGAGATTTTTTGTCTTTCTTTCCGCCTACGAAGTGAATAAATAGGAACTCAACATTATTTCGCTGGGTAGTGTATGAAAACAAAGAAAGTTCAGAAGCGTAACATATTAAGTGCTGGGAATATTGCTGAGTACTCCACGATAAAATTACATGGAGTAACTCCATACCGAGATTGATGCGTGCCTGTTGTCTTAGTACTCTGTATCTCGCTCTCTATGTGCTACCTGTATGTTACGTAGTGAGGAAAGTATAGGCAAAAGAGCCAGTGGGATGAAATACGTGTTCAATACATGTTTTACACTCAGTACATTGTTCTAGATGGAACCGACAACATGTATACAGGAACTGCAAACAGTTTTTATAATCGTCAGTAGGGATGTAGAAATGTGTAGGTATAAAGGCATTGCCCAAAATCGTACAACTACTTTCCAGAAATAATAGCTACACCTAAGAAAATAATTCCGGATAACCTAGGCGAAGTTGTTGAATTGAGCAGCGAGTGAACGCTTCTTAGTGCAAAGATCTAAAGTTCATGAAGGAACGGTTACCAGGGCAAAGATGCGATAATATTCTCATGTATAGTATTGGTTTCTGACCGACGTATTGTTAGGAGCTTGTGATGAGGGGATAATTATATTCCGTAACGATACAATAAGTTTGCACAAAGTAGTCGGTCTACGCAAGAGTACAATTCGAAATGTTACATTCACCATTCGTAGGAATAGTTTACTCAATTAACTTAAAACCCCAAATTATCTCTATAATTATTTGTACTTCTATCTTGTTTTGCCACATATCTCACTCTGATATGAATAATCATGAAGTTTCTCTGTTACTTATAATTTGGTGGATTAAACAATAAACTCACTATGCAAAATAGTTTTATGAATATATAATGAAAAAAAATGCCTCGTATACCAATATATTGCGAATTTTAGTTTTTCTTCCTCCCAGCTCCACCGTTTCCTATATCCAGTAACTGAAAAAGTAGAAAGAATAATTTAGAAACAGGAGGAAAATTTATAAGTCCCACCAAGAATAATGATTAATCTACCTCACCTGAATAAATGGTAGATATGCTTAGTTCTGTCATTACTTAAACTTGCATAGCTATATTAAATTGATAGTTTTAGATATATATTTTTAAATTTACTTAACTACCTAGATTCAATATTCATATAATTTTCAATTTTTAATTATTTTAATATATGTGTAATGTGATTATATTTGACTGTTATATGGTAAGAATATAATTAAGTTATATTACTTATATTTATGTATATTTAATTAACTTATTTAAATACACTGTAAACCAACTATGATATATATATTCCTTAGGAGCCATAAGTGTGGATTATCGACCCTCCCTATGATATAAAGGTATAAAAAAATTTGCAAATAAAAAAAATAAATGTTCTTTACAAATCTGTGTCCCTAAACAACAAGTAAAAAATCACACAAAAATGTGTAATTCCGGTTTGAAATCATCCCGTTTTGTGAGAATATTTGTTCTTATTTTGTTTGTATAAACACGATTATTGTATGTATGTTTTATATTATATTTTTTTAATCATTGCAGGTGAAAATGTTTTATGACGGAAAAAGTTGTATAAATTATAATAATATAATATATCATATAAATATATAAATTTATTATTATACTATATATATATAAATATTATAATTATATTATATGATTAAATAAATATTTAAATCGCCACCCTAATATATAATAATTAATAAAATGTAAATTATAATATAATAATATTCCTGTGATAATATCGAAATGTGTTTAGACAGTCATATGTACCGATCTCATTACGCATGTGTGCATCCTAGAAGATATGCACCAAACTTGCGATTCTTATAATTTCTATTCAGTACGCTCTAAAGAACATCTGCATCCGAAATGCTCACTGTCAAAACCATAGAAAATAAATAACTTGTAACACAAGTAGAAAATCTTAAAATATGAATAGAAAACTAGTAAAAAGCAAATTCCAAAGCAATCAAATGTAGGCCGTAAGCCCAAAGATTTGCCAAAATGAAGTAAAGGCATAAGAGAGGAATATTCCCCAACATTTGTGCAAAATGCCTAAGCGAAGAAATTAAAGAATCTGGAGTAGCGATTGTGATTAGCCATTTCAACCCCAAGATGGCGTCGCCTATTCCTCGACGTATCATCCCCATTGTTTGAACAAAAACAAAAGACTAAAGATAACATAAAATTATGTATTAAAATCTCCATCTAACCAAATAAAGAATACAAGTTAAAACCTTATTTATTGTACTAAAATCCAATAGGTATAGAACGGAACAGAAATTGATTCCGGGAAGTATTATATAGAGATTATAGATAATGTGAAAAGATGAGCACATTGGAAGGGAACAAAGAAATATAGCTGATGGAGTAAAAAATCCACAGCTAAATTGATCGCAATTAGTGCCCACGTTAAGAGTGATTACCCATATATCCAATAGATCCGCCAAAGGCGATAAATACCAATACCACAAGACAACCAGTGCCCACACACCAAGTCCACATAGGATTAACACAAATTTGGAAGTAAAAAAAAAAGTAGCTTTAGAAGAGTGAGAGATGCCAGTCAAAGGATTACAAAGATGAAGTCCAACTGTTGAAAAGTATTCGCTAGTTAAATTATTTTAAAAAAAAACTTTAAAAAACCCCTTCATTTCTGTTGGTCAACTTTCTTCAGAAAAATAACACCCCAGCTTCCAAAAACGGTCTATATAAAACCATAGAAATATCGTCAAGCAAACAAACTCTAGAGTGGTCTCTCTCAACACATCGTTGAGTCGGCCCACGAAATAACAACACCTCAAAGTGACTTATTCTCTATCCTGCAGGCTCCCAAATAGAAATCAAAATGTTATAAA
>JABUQX010125916.1:0-33847 GCA_015478945.1 Trachelipus rathkii
GCGTCGAGTGAGAGGATAGATGACACATCACATATATATACGGTAGTATTAGGTTATAGTTGTATATAGTCTATTGTATATAGTATATGAGTATATATATATATAAATATATTATAGGTATATACACACACATATATATATATTGATAGTATATAGTTATAAGTATATATATATATGTTAGTATATATTATTTCTAGTACTATATATAGTATATAATATATATATATATATATACTATGTCCTGGGCCAGGTGAACTGAAATCCACTACCGCATAGTGAGGGTCCGTCGCAAGTCTTGTGAAGCCCTTCAGGGTGGATTTTTTCTGATTTCGACGAGTTCTCACCAAAAGGGTATAGAGGGGACGGTAAGGCTGTGGACCTTCTTTTCGACTTGCGTCATATTCTTATACTGCACTGTATATAGATTGCAGTGCATGTGACCGTAGCCTTACCGCTAATCTGGGGAAAGAAGGTGGGTGGGTGATGATGATTATATATGAAGTGGAAAGTATAGTAGTATATATATATATATAATAATTATATATAGTATTATTATATTATATATATATCTATATATAGTGTTTGTATACTGATAATATATGATATAGTATATATATATATAGTATAAATGATCATATATACAGGGATATGAGTAGTATATATATATATTTATTGATTTAATATATAGTGTTATATATAGTATATATATACCAATATATATATATTGATATATTAATATAATATATATATTAAATATATGATATTGATGATATATTATATATATATTATAGTATATGATATATATTATACTATATATATATGGATATATAAGTATATCATACATACATCATACATACATACATACATTACTTATAATAATATATATATATATATATTTATATATATATATAGAGTATATATATATTATAGTATATATATTAGTATCAGTATTAATAGATTTTCTAAATACAATTTTACTTTATTTACATACATAAATATTTACTCAATATATAAAAAATAAGTTTATACATAAAAACAAATCCAATTTAAAAACAGACTTTTTAACTAGTGGTATTGACAACCGTTCCTTTTTCTTAAAATAAAAATAACTATAAAATATAAAAACAAAAGTACAATAATCTAATAGATATAGAGATCCGCGTTTTTTTTAATAAAATAAGTAAAATATAAAACAAAGTACATATAGAGATCACGCTAAGACGATGCCTGGTTTTGTAAAAGACGAATCTAGCCTTTTTAGCAAACTCTGCTGGCGTAGTCCTTTTCTTTCAAATTAATAAAATATAATTTCTCATAGATTCTTGAGATTCCTTGTCTAATCGTACAAAATTATTCACTAGTTTTTCTAAATCTTCATGACTTATTTCTAGGGGAGGATTAGCTAAACAACTACTATTATTATTACTATTATTATTATTATTATTATTATTATTATTATTATTATTATTATTATTATTATTATTATTATTATTATTATTTAGTGGTAAATTTGAGTTATTACAAATGTTTTCTGATAAATCTGAAACACTGGCAGAATAATTATTGTTATTAGTAGCATGTAATGTAGGATTAGATCGTACACAAAAATTCCCATTTGATGGAAATTGAATTTCTTCAACCGTTTAACAAATATGAAAAAAATTAACTGGCTCAGGAATTTTACATTGTTTATAATTAACAAATAATTTTATCAGATTATGGACTTCCTTATTTTTACTATCAGAAGCAGCTTGAGCAAACTCTCTAATATCCAAAGACTGTTTCCAGCTTAAAATTCTTTTAACAAGTCTTTTGAGAGTTTGTAAACTAATTATTGAAACTTTAACGTTACTATCTTCTACTTGTAAGAGATTCTCTCGATTTAAATGAGTCAGTAAGAAAAGACACGACTCCAACATATTCAAGTGACTCTTGTCACTTATATAACGAAATAGGTCATGCATATTATCAGCAAATGACATAACATTTTCAAAGAACTCCTTAAACACTGACTCAAAGAAACCTAAAAACTTGCTAGTACTTTTTACGAGTTCTAAATGAATATGAAAGTCCATTGGTTTTATATCAGAAATTGGAATGCCACAGAATTTAGTGGTATACGTTCATTGTACAGTAGGAATGACACCCCGTATAAAGTTGGGGCTTGCTAGCTATTGTATTATTATATTATTAATTATTATTATTATTATTAATTATTATTAATTATTATTATTATTTTATTATTATTATTATTAGCTGGTATATTTGAACTTACCATTCTCCAGAGTACAACAAAACACCTTTTGTTAATATAGTTCCGTTAAAATGGATTTATGGAATATATAATATATTATTGAGCTAGAAGTATAGGTATAGATATATATATATATATATTATATATATATAATATTAATATATAGTATATATATATATCATATATATATAAGTACATTATATATATATATATATAATATATACTTATTATATATATATATATATATATATTATATATAATATTTATTATACGTATAGTATATATAAGTATATATATCATAAATATTTTTCAAACTGCATTTAAATATATGGAACTGCTGGCCAATTTAATGTACACTTGTCCAAAGAAATTCTTGAAAACGATATTTTCAAAAAACGATTTTAGGCATAAGAAACAAATTATTTTAAATTTTTTAGACTATACGATCAATTTTTATTTTTTGAAATTAAATGAACAATTTTAGTAAAAAGAAACCGAAAATAATTCTATTGTCATTCGCCAACTAGAAAAGAAAATTTGATGAGATTTATTATTATTATTGATTATTATTAATTATTATTATATATTATAGTATTATATATATATATATGATATATATATTAGTATATATATTGATAGTATATATATATTATATATATATAATATAGATTATATAATATATATATATGTATTATATAGTAATCTAATATATGTATACAGGACAGAATGGAACAATTGCAAATGGAAACGAGGGAAGAACTAAGTCCTTAAAATTAGAATTGGACCATCTTGAATAGAATTTACCAACCTATTTTTTAAAGCGAATATGAATGAGAATTTAATAAGAAAGGAAACAAAATAAAAAAAAAGAAAAGAAAGACCAGATTTACAAAAGAAAATTTCGAACAAAGAACAAGAACCCAAAGCATTTGCAGCTTCAAAAGTAGATTTACTAAATTATGATGGCTTATGGGATGATTAACTGAATTATCCCGTTGAAATATCGAAAAGTAAAATATCAGCTCCTAACACATTTCTATCAGCGGATAATATCAATTTGAGTGAAGAAGGAACATTTTTCTCTAGCCCGCTCATTTTCAAAATTGAAAAGGGGAGTGTGACAGATAGAGGTGGGTTGGGTAGTCCAGAAAATATATAGTATGTATAGTGTATGATACGGGTGAGTAGGGGTGTACTCATGATGTATATGGTATACAAGGAGATAATGTATGATATATCTACACTATTAGAATATTTTATCATAATCATAACCATTATTATTATTATGTATTATTATTATTAATTATTTTATTGATTATTTTATCATGCATCTACATTCTTCTTCCCAGAGACTCGGGGTGGGGGCTAGGTGCGTGACATGGCAGCCGAAACAGAGATAAGTAGTATAAGAATAGAACCACAAGATCGGAAAAGAAAGCCGGAATTCGTGGATCCGCCGGGCCTGTTGTGATACGCCTAGTTAGTAAGGAACTTGTACGCAGTCAGAGAAATCCACCGCAAGGAGATTCAGGGGGATTGGCGACGGGACCCTCACTATGGTATCTCGTTAAGTGGGGGGTTCATCGGTATATGAAGCATATAAAGCTTGAAAGCAAATGACTTTCTTTAAAAGCATATTAAAAGAATTTGGAAAAGATGGAAAGAGTATTAGATGATCACTACAAAAGATTTCGTCCTCTTTACAACAGAACTGACAAAGAGAAGAACAGAAGATTCATTAACAAGCACTTCAGAGTGAGTTCATTAATAAGGGAAAGAATCGAAGCGCTGCGAACCTTTTTTAAAGTTTAAAAGCTGCAGCAAACCTTTGCAATTACAAACTACTTTTGAAATACAGTTAATTACTTATTACCATAGAAATACACCAAATATGAATTGACTGGTGCAGACGTTATTATTATTTTGAAATACAAACAGGATTGACTGATAGCATATTTTAAACTAATATTATATATATATATATATATATATATATATATATATATATATATATATATATATATATATATATATATATTATTATATATATATATATAGTATATAATATCCTAATATATATATATATATATAAACAGACTTTTTAACTAGTGGTATTGACAACCGTTCCTTTTTCTTAAAATAAAAATAACTATAAAATATAAAAACAAAAGTACAATAATCTAATAGATATGGATATCCAAGACTTTTTTTTTAATAAAAATAACTAAAATATATAAACAAAAGTACAGAGATCACGCGAGACTCTTTTTTAAAGACGAATCTAGCCTTTTAAGCAAACTTGCTGCGTAGTCCTTTTCTTTCATTAATAAAATATAATTTCTCATAGATTCTTGAGATTCCTTGTCTAATCGTACAAAATTATTCACTAGTTTTTCTAAATCTTCATGACTTATTTCTAGGGGAGGATTAGCTGAACAACTACTATTAGTATTGACGTATTATTAATTTGATTGATTATCTATTATTATTATTTATTGGGGATCATTATTATTATTATGTAGTGGTAAATTTGAGCTTAATTACAAATGTTTTCTGATAAATGTTAAACACTGGCAAGCAGATAAAATTATTGTTATTAGTAGCATGTAATGTAGGATTAGATCGTACACAAAAATTTCCATTTGATGGAAATTGAATTTCTTCAACCGTTTTACAAATATGAAAAAAATTAACTGGCTCAGGAATTTTACATTGTTTATAATTAACAAATAATTTTATCAGATTATGGACTTCTTTATTTTTACTATCAGAAGCAGCTTGAGCAAACTCTCTAATATCCAAAGACTGTTTCCAGCTTAAAATTCTTTTAACAAGTCTTTTGAGAGTTTGTAAACTAATTATTGAAACTTTAACGTTACTATCTTCTACTTGTAAGAGATTCTCTCGATTTAAATGAGTCAGTAAGAAAAGACACGACTCCAACATATTCAAGTGACTCTTGTCACTTATATAACGAAATAGGTCATGCATATTATCAGCATATGACATAACATTTTTAAAGAACTCCTTAAACACTGACTCAAAGAAACCTAAAAACTTGCTAGTACTTTTTACGAGTTCTAAATGAATATGAAAGTCCATTGGTTTTATATCAGAAATGGAATGCACAGAATTTAGTGGTATATTCTGTACAGTAGGAACTGACACCAATATTGGCTGCTGCTATTATTATATATTATATTATTATTATTATTATTTATTATGTATATTATTATTATTATTATTAGCATGTTAATATTTGAACTTACATTCTCGCGAGAATTATTCTCAAATTTGGGTGAAACAGTATTGATTGTTAAGTATGTCCGGTTGTTTAAAATGGATTAATGGAAATTAATAATATATTATATATTATATATATATATTAGTATATAGTAAGTATAGGTTATCATACCTATATATATATATATATAGTATAGTATATATGATATATTTCGGAAAGTTACCAACTCCTTGACTGGTTAGCTGCTCCTGGGTAAACTGACTCTGCTTAAATATGACTCTTAATAACGGATCACCGCAAAATTTCTAAAGAAATTCTTGAAATAAATTTTCAAAAAGAATTTTAGCATTAAATAACAAATTATTTTAATTTTTTAACGATCAATTTATTTTTAAATTAAATACATATTTTCCATTTTTCAAAAAACCGAAAATAATTCTTTGTTCATCGCCACTGCTTGATCAACAATATAATTTTATTATATTATTATTATTTATTATTATATTATAGTATTATAGTATATTATATATATACTAGGTATATATATATAGTATATAGTATGTATATTATATATATATATATATATATATATATATACAGGAACAGAATGGAATTGCAAATGGAAAAGAGGAGAAAACTAAGTCTTAAAATTAGATTGGAACCATCTGGAATAGAATTTACCCAACCTATTTTTACGAATATGAAATGAGAATGTTAGTAGAAAAGGAAAGAAAAGAAAAAAAAAGAAAAAGAAAAAAACCTAAAGGAAACCGTCACTTTCGAACAAAGAACAAGAACCCAAAGCATTTGCAGCTTCAAAAGTAGATTTACTAAATTATGATGGCTTATGGGATGATTAACTGAATTATCCCGTTGAAATATCGAAAAGTAAAATATCAGCTCCTAACACATTTCTATCAGCGGATAATATCAATTTGAGTGAAGAAGGAACATTTTTCTCTAGCCCGCTCATTTTCAAAATTGAAAAGGGAGTTACAGAAAATTTAGGTCCAGAAATATAGTATATAGTACTAGTATATACCTAATATGACCAGTATACATGTATAGCCCTATATGATATATATATTAGTATATTATATATATACTATAGATTAATATAGTATAGTATAGTATAGGTATATATATTATATCGATAGTAGTATATATCGATAATCATAACCATTAATTATATTATGTATTCTTATTATTATTTATTATTATTATCAATGTACATTGATCCACGTTCTTTCCCCAAGACTGGGGGGTCGGGGGGTAAGGTGCGTGACATGCACCGGAAACCAAAAAGTCAGGCTAATAGAATAGTGACACAAGTCGATAAAGAAGCCCATTCTTACCGCACATTTATGTGGCCTTTATGACCTATTAGTGAAGATGTGTCGCAGTCAGAAAATCACTCCCAGGAGATTTCAGGGGGATTGCGACGGGAACCCTCACTACATGGTGATCTTCGTCAGTATGGGGGTTGCATCCTTATATGAATCGGACAAAAAACTTCGACTCTAAATAGCCTGGAGTTTAGGGTTCAAAAGTCATATTGAAGAATTGGTGGGAAAAGATGGAACAAGAGTATTAGATGATCACTTACAAGATTTCGTCCTTTTTACAACAGAACTGACCAAGAGCCCGAAAACGAGAAGATCTCATTAACAAGCAGCTTCAGAGTGAGTTCATTAATAAGGGAAAGAATCGAAACGCTACGAATTTTTCCAAAGTTTAAAAGCTGCAGCAAACCTTTGCAATTACAAACTACTTTTGAAATACAGTTTATTACTTATTACCATAGAAATACACAAATAGAATTACTGGTGCAGACGATTATTATTATTTTGAAATACAAACAGGATTGACTGATAGCATATTTTAAGCTAATATATATATATAATAGTTATGTATGGCTGTAAAAGTCTCGTATTTCATGTGAATTCAAGATTAATAATTAATTCAAACACTCATTAGGACTACACACATAAATGTAGATTAAAACATATCAGTTTCGTTACCTTTAACTCTACTAAAATATCAACAGGTTCCACATCCGTACATTTAAAGAATATTAAAAATAAAGATTTTACTAGTTTCGCATGTCATCAATTAGTTAAAGAATAAAGAGTGAAGAGATTATCAATGTATTTATCTGAAGAACTTTAAATTTGATATACAACTCCCACATAACGTGGCAAGTTTATTAATCTAACTCAGTGTTCTGGCATTCGTTCTATTTCTCATGATTTCTTGAGGATACAAGATAAATAATTTATACGGGAAACTACTTCAAGACTACATACATATGAGTAAAATGTAAATTCAAACATATCAGTTTCATTAGCTTTAGCCAGACCATATATCAACAAGATCCATATCTGATCCTTTTAGATTTATTAATAATAGAGCCCTTAATAGATTTCTTATATATCAGATAACTACTAGCTACTAATGATTTGTTAATAGAAACATGTAAAGTATATACACTATCGTTAACAAAAATTTCCATTTGATGGAAATTGAATTTCTTCAACCGTTTTACAAATATGAAAAAAATTAACTGGCTCAGGAATTTTACATTGTTTATAATTAACAAATAATTTTATCAGATTATGGACTTCTTTATTTTTACTATCAGAAGCAGCTTGAGCAAACTCTCTAATATCCAAAGACTGTTTCCAGCTTAAAATTCTTTTAACAAGTCTTTTGAGAGTTTGTAAACTAATTATTGAAACTTTAACGTTACTATCTTCTACTTGTAAGAGATTCTCTCGATTTAAATGAGTCAGTAAGAAAAGACACGACTCCAACATATTCAAGTGACTCTTGTCACTTATATAACGAAATAGGTCATGCATATTATGCAGTACCACATAAAAATTGAACGTTGTAAGATCTCTTAAACACATGGCGACTCAAGAAAAACTAAAAACTGTGCTAGATGACTTTTATACGAGTTTTCTAAAGGAGATGGAAAGGTCCAATTGGTTTTATATCAGAAATGGAATGCACAGGAATTTAGTGGTATATTCTGGTTCCGTTTCATGATGTCGACTACATATTGCTGCTGCTATTTAATTATTTATTATTATTATTATTATTATATTATATTATTATTATGATTATTATTATTATTGATTTAAGTTACAAAAATAAAGACATGTTAAATGTTTGAACTAAGTTCTTAGAATTTGGGTTCTCTGAAGTTCATTCAAGTATAAAATTTTAAAATCAATTATTAAGGAATTGTTTCTTTATTTAATATTTTTTAATGCAATGAACGTTTGTATTTTAAATTTAATGTTTACTTGCGTTTCAAGTTAATTTAATTGTTCCATTATAGCTAGGCTACATTTCGAAGTTACCACTCTGAACTGTTACTGTAACTACTTGCTAAATATAACTTTATACGATAACCAAAATTTCTAAAGAAAATTCTTGAAATAAATTTCAAAAAGAATTTTAAGCAATTAAAAAACAAATTATCTTTAAAATTTTAACGATCAATTTTATTTTTAATTAATGACGCATTTGTTCGCATTTATCAAGGCTAAAACCCGAAAGTAAGTTCTTTGATCATCCACTGGCTGAAAAATTAAATTTATATTTTATTATTATTATCGTATCTACTATATAATATTATATATAGTATTATATATATATATTAATATATATATATATATAGTATTATAGTATATATTAGTATATATATATATATATATATATAGTATATAATATATTGATATATAGTATATAATAGTATAATATATATAGTATTAATATATATATAATCTATATATATAATATATAGTATATATATATAATATTATATATCTAACAGGAACGAAGTGGAATTGAAAATGGAAAAGAGCGAGAAAACTAAGTCTAAAATTAGATTGGAACCATCTGGAATAGAATTTACCCAACCTATTTTTACGAATATGAAATGAGAATGTTAATAGAAAAGGAAAGAAAAGAAAAAAAAAGAAAAAGAAAAAAACCTAAAGGAAACCGTCACTTTCGAACAAAGAACAAGAACCCAAAGCATTTGCAGCTTCAAAAGTAGATTTACTAAATTATGATGGCTTATGGGATGATTAACTGAATTATCCCGTTGAAATATCGAAAAGTAAAAATATCAGCTCGCTAACGACATTTCTATCAGCGGATAATATCAATTTGAGTGAAGAAGGGACATTTTTTCTCTAGCCCCGCTCATTTTCAAATTGAAAAGTGGAGTTTACCAGAAATTTAGGTCCACAGAACATATATATATATATATATATATAGTATATATAGTTATATAATGATATTTATTATATAGTTTGTATATATAGTATAAATATAATATACTATATATATATAGAATAAGTTCATAATGCATAGACATCTATTCACATTATTATTATATAATTTTATTATTAGGTTATTTATTATTAATTATTATTATTATTATGCATCATTGTACCTGTCCGTTTCGGTCAGCCAAGACTGGGGTGGGGTAAAGGTGCGTGACGATGCACCGGAAACAGAAGTAGTAGAGAAGAGCAATATGACACAAGTCGGAAGAGAAAGCCCTCTACCCCCCTTTATAGCCTTTAGTGTGAACTTTGTCGCAGTCAGAAAATCCACCCCAGAGATTGCAGGGGATTGGCGATGGACCGCTGCACTATGGTCTCGTCAGTGTGGGTTCATCCTTATATGAATGACAAAAACTTCGACGTAAATGCCCTGGAGTTTATTCAAAATCATATTAAGGAATTTGGAAAAGATGGAAGTAGTATTTTGAGATGATCAACTGACAAAAAGCAGAATTTCCGTCCTCTTTACAACAGGAAAATGACAGAGAGAAAGAGCAGAAGATTCATTAACATAGCACTTCAAGAGTGAGGTTCATTATAAGGGAAAAGAATCGGAACGCTACGATTTTTCTAAGTTTAAGCTGCAGGCAAAAACTTTTGCAATTACATAGACTACCTTTTGGAAATACAGTTTTTACTTATTCCATAGAATACACAATAGAATTACTGGTTGCAGACGATTATTATGTATTTTGAAATACAAACAGGATTGTCTATAAGATATTTTTAAACTTTAATATTATATATATACTATATATATATATATATATATATATATATATATATATATATATATATATATATATATATATATATATATATATATATATATATATATATATATATATATATATATATATATAAACAGACTTTTTAATTAGTGGTATTGACAACCGTTCCTTTTTCTTAAAATAAAAATAACTATAAAATATAAAAACAAAAGTACAATAATCTAATAGATATGGATATCCAAGACTTTTTTTTTAATAAAAATAACTAAAATATATAAACAAAAGTACAGAGATCACGCGAGACTCTTTTTTAAAGACGAATCTAGCCTTTTAAGCAAACTTGCTGCGTAGTCCTTTTCTTTCATTAATAAAATATAATTTCTCATAGATTCTTGAGATTCCTTGTCTAATCGTACAAAATTATTCACTAGTTTTTCTAAATCTTCATGACTTATTTCTAGGGGATTAGCTGAACAACTACTATTAGTATTACTATTATTATTATTATTATTATTATTATTATTATTATTATTATCATTATTATTATTATTTAGTGGTAAATTTGAGTTATTACAAATGTTTTCTGATAAATCTGAAACACTGGCACAATAATTATTGTTATTAGTAGCATGTAATGTATAATTAGATCGTACACAAAAATTTCCATTTGATGGAAATTGAATTTCTTCAACCGTTTTACAAATATGAAAAAAATTAACTGGCTCAGGAATTTTACATTGTTTATAATTAACAAATAATTTTATCAGATTATGGACTTCTTTATTTTTACTATCAGAAGCAGCTTGAGCAAACTCTCTAATATCCAAAGACTGTTTCCAGCTTAAAATTCTTTTAACAAGTCTTTTGAGAGTTTGTAAACTAATTATTGAAACTTTAACGTTACTATCTTCTACTTGTAAGAGATTCTCTCGATTTAAATGAGTCAGTAAGAAAAGACACGACTCCAACATATTCAAGTGACTCTTGTCACTTATATAACGAAATAGGTCATGCATATTATCAGCATATGACATAACATTTTTAAAGAACTCCTTAAACACTGACTCAAAGAAACCTAAAAACTTGCTAGTACTTTTTACGAGTTCTAAATGAATATGAAAGTCCATTGGTTTTATATCAGAAATGGAATGCACAGAATTTAGTGGTATATTCTGTACAGTAGGAACTGACACCATATTGCTGCTGCTATTATTATTATTATTATTATTATTATTATTATTATTATTATTATTATTATTATTATTATTATTAGCTGGTATATTTGAACTTACATTCTCCAAGAAATTATTCTCAAATTGTGAAACAGTATTATTGTTAATATGTCCGTTAAAATGGATTATTTAATTCTATTACTATATATATGATATATATATATGATATAATATATAGTATATATATATAGTATAGTATATATTATATATAGTATATATAACTAATATTTCTATATATATATTATAATAGGTAGTATATAATTATATTTTTCGGAAGTTACCATTGCAAGCATATCTGTTTTCGTAAACTATTAAATGTGTCAAACGAGGTCTTTTGGGGGTTTCCGGTTAGTTGTGTGCATGCGCTGGGGTCGTTTAATATTGAATTGCATTATTTTATGTAATCGGTTTTAATTAAGATGACAATATTACAGCCTTTGTCACTGCAGGTGATGACTATATTTTTATTTTTGTTCATCGCAACTGCTCATGAAAAATATAATTTATCTATTGATTAATTTAATATTATAATATATATATATATATAAATATATATATATATATAATATATATATGTATTAATAGTATATATATATTTATAATAGTTATAGTATATATATAGAACAGAAATGGAAGTACTAAGATTACAAGGACTATTTTTAAGTCCTTAAAATTAGATTTAATATCTGGAATAGAATTTACCCAACCTATTTTTACGAATATGAAATTACAATTAGAAAGGAAAGAAAAGAAAAAAAAGAAAAAGAAAAAATACTTAAAGGAAACCGTCCAACTTTCGAATCAAAGAACAAGACATCCCAAAGGCATTTGCAAGCTTCATAGTAGATTTAACTAAATTATCGATGCTTAATGGGATGATTAACTGAGATTATCCCGTTGAAAATATCGAAAGTAAAAATATCAGCCTCCTAACTACATGCTATCAGCGGATAATATGGCATTTAAGACTGAAGAAGGAACATTTTTCTCTAGCCCGCTCATTTTCAAATTGAAAAAAGGGAGTTACAGAAAATTTAGATCCAGATATATATATATATATATATATATTATATATATATATATATACTATATATATATATATATATATATATATATATATATATATATATATATATATATATATATATCATAATCATAACCATTATTATTATTATTATTATCATCATCTACCTTCTTTCCCCAAGACTGGGGTGGGGGTAAGGTGCGTGACATGCACCGGAAACAGAAAAGTAGTATAAGAATATGACACAAGTCGAAAAGAAAGCCAGGGAGAAAAAAAAAAAAAAGCCCCCCCCATTCTTAAACCGCCCTTTATAGCCTTTAGTGTGAACTTTGTCGCAGTCAGAAAATCCACCCTAGAGCTCAGGGGACTGCGACGGACCCTCACTATGGTATCTCGTCATTGTGGGGTTCATCCTTATATGAATGACAAAAACTTCGACGTAAATGCCCTGGAGTTTATTCAAAATCATATTAAGAATTTGGAAAAGATGGAAAGAGTATTAGATGATCACTACAAAAGATTTCGTCCTCTTTACAACAGAACTGACAAAGAGAAGAACAGAAGATTCATTAACAAGCACTTCAGAGTGAGTTCATTAATAAGGGAAAGAATCGAAACGCTACGAATTTTTCCTAAGTTTAAAAGCTGCAGCAAAACTTTGCAATTACAAACTACTTTTGAAATACAGTTTATTACTTATTACCATAGAAATACACAAATAGAATTACTGGTGCAGACGATTATTATTATTTTGAAATACAAACAGGATTGACTGATAGCATATTTTAAACTAATATTATATATATATATATATATATATATTATATATATTATATATATATAATATATATATATAGTATATAATAGTATTATATATATAGTATATATTTAAAACAGACTTTGTTAACTAGTGGGTATTGGAGACTGTTTAAATTATGTTCAGGAGACAACTGATAAAATAAAAACACAAAAGTACAATAATCTAATAGATATGGATATCCAAGACTTTTTTTTTAATAAAAATAACTAAAATATATAAACAAAAGTACAGAGATCACGCAAGACTCTTTTTTAAAGACGAATCTAGCCTTTTAAGCAAACTTGCTGCGTAGTCCTTTTCTTTCATTAATAAAATATAATTTCTCATAGATTCTTGAGATTCCTTGTCTAATCGTACAAAATTATTCACTAGTTTTTCTAAATCTTCATGACTTATTTCTAGGGGAGGATCAGAAGCTGAACAACTAGCTATTATTCATTATTATTATTATTATTATTATTTATTAATTGATTATTATTATTGATTATTTATATTATTTAGTGGTAAATGTTGGGTTTATTACAAATGTTAATAATGAAAATTTACGCACCAGGGTGGTTTTGGATAAAGTCACATCCAAAGGCAACTGATGTCACACGTAACCATAACAGTTGCAAGTGCAAATTTCAACCATTTTATCATATGATATTACTTCACATTCAAACTAACTTTTTCGTTTGTCTTTTGGGATCTTATTTAGTTTTGCAATCAGATTAGGGACATCTTTATTTTTACTATCAGAAGCAGCTTGAGCAAACTCTCTAATATCCAAAGACTGTTTCGAGCTTAAAATTCTTTTAACAAGTCTTTTGAGAGTTTGTAAACTAATTATTGAAACTTTAACTTTATCATCATCTGCTTGTAAGAATGTTTCGTTTCCCAATTTAAATGAGTCAGTAAGAAGACACGACTCCAACATATTCAAGTGACTCTTGTCACTTATATAACGAAATAGGTCATGCATATTATCAGCATATGACATAACATTTTTAAAGAACTCCTTAAAAACACTGGACTCAAAGAACCTAAAACTTGCTAGTACTGTTTTAACGAGCTTCTAAATAATATGAAGTCCATTGGTTTTATATCAGAAATGGAATGCACAGAATTTAGTGGTATATCTGTAGCAGTAAGACACTGACACCATACTTGCTGTCTGCTGATTATTATTATTATGTATTTTATTTATTATTTTTATTATTATTATTATTATTATTATTTTATTATTATTATTGCTGGTATATTAAAGATATTTGAAGAAATTATTCTCAAATTGTGAAACAGTATTATTGTTAATATGTCCGTTAAAAATGGGTATTATGGATAAATATTATATATAATATGTATATATATAGTATATATATAGTAGTATACTACTATTATATATATATATATATTATATATGTATATTATATTATGTTGTACTTAAGTGAGTGAGGTGGCTCAGAGGTAATCCAAATCTCGTCGCCGACCCCTGGCAACGATTCCGGACTCAGAAAGCCCTCGCTAAAATTGATGTTAAAAAGCCGAAAAAAAGCTCCTTGTTGCACCAAAGCATCAGTACACTTCAGGACATTACAAAAAATTAAGGTACACTTGAGGATAGAACAGGGAACGTCAGTCCAAGAAGGCTTAAAATGTGTGTATAATATTAAAAGGCTAAAAGGGCCTAAAACAGCCATGGTTTGCAGAGGGTCGAAAAGTGAATACAGACCAAATCTACAACCCAAGGATTTGTGATTTTTAGTACTGACATCATCAAAGCTGAAACACTTGCCATATATCTAGAGTTAATGATTCACTGCCCAGATTTGACTACTCAATAAACGAAAAGAATATTTGGAATGGACTGCAAAATATTTACAAATCGTGAAGGACTAGCGAGATCATTGTTGTTTTTTGGAAGGTAGAGGCAGATATTTATTTCTCCAGAAGGAACTGTTCTGATTCGGTTTATTCCCAAATTTCAATGGCAATATCATAGTAGAAGTATCTTTATGGGAAGCTTTCAAGTATAAACATTACTAAAATCAAAATATTCAATGTCATTAATATTTTGAAAATCGACCATTGCTTGGATTTGGGATCAAATATCAATATTTCTTTTCAACAGATTTTAGGTAACGATCCAATCTTTGAATAGTTCAACTTTGAAGTAAAAAAATGTCCGAGTATCGAAAAATGTCAAAAATATAGGTATGCAAAAAAGGAAAATACAAAATGACTACATATAGGCAAACTCGAAAACGACGTTTATTACGTCAGAAAAAGCTGCTGTTTGCATTTATTTTGATCAAAATTAGCTGAAAGTTATGAATTTCGGGTCCATTTTTAATAATTCGGAACTGAAATGGGGTCCGGCTTTAGCAAAATTCAAATCGCAAGACAATTTTTATGCAATTTGTTTTGATGCTTAAATTTAGTTTTTTTTTTTTTTTAAACTAGTAAAAATACCCAAGTGATTTCTAATTAAAAAATGGAACTTTTCATAAATCAATAAACAACTGGATACATTTTTCTTAACCATTCAAATGTTGAAAAGTTTAATAAAATTATCGCATTTTCAAAACTGTTTTCATTATTTTATTTAGAGTAGACTAATGTAATAGAGTCTTCCAAATGTGGCTAGATTGTTTTTGCCTCCGTCAAAGGCGATGTCTAGCATTCGGCATATTTTTGGGTGATAAACCCAAAATATATATATATATATATATATATATATATTATATAATTATATATGAATTTATTGGCTTAGTTACAGGATTATATATATATATAGTATATATATAATATATATAATATTATTATATTATAAATAATGTATATTTCATATAATATATATATAATATATATATATATTAATATTATTACTATATTTATATATTATATATATAATATTATAAGGGTATATGATATATATATATTTATATATATTATATAGTTATATATTATATATTCTTTTAAAGAAATTTAGCCACAAATTAAAGTGACTTTGGGCCACGATCATTCTTTGTTCAAACTCCCCTAGTTTGAGTTTGTTAAAGCTACATTTTAACCAGAAGAGAAGATGTATACGCGATGAAGGGCCCCTTTCACCACAGGAGAAGGTGTATACGCGTTGAAGAGCTAGTTGGGACAAATATTTCACAAGAATCGACTAAACCCATAAATAAAAGATGCAATTACTCCTGTAGTAAACTAAGTGTATCTTCTGAAAACCAGTTACATCAGATGCAAAACTATTTTGAACAGTTCTTCAAACGGCAAAGTAGTCTGGTCTCATGATCCAGGTAAACCAGGATGAACAGAGACAAAGGATTTACGTCGTCGTTATTCATGTTGCAGTTATTGTGTGGTGTTGAGAAGGGCTGAGCTATTAACTTCATATATTCGAAAACATATCTGGAGTTAATAATGGTCTATTATCCGGATTTGTACTGACTCAATCAGTGAAAAGAATTTGAAATATACAATCAAATAGAAGAAGCAATTCCTTCTGTAGTAAACTAAATGTATCTTCCGAAAACCAGTTTTGTCAGATGCAAAATTAATTTTAAATGTTCTTCAAACGTCAAAGTAGTCTGCTCTCATCATCCAGGTAAACTAGAATGAAAAGAGGACTCAAGTCGTCGTTATTAATGTTGCAGTTAACTGAGTGTTGAGAAGGGTTGCACTACTAATTTCAAATATTCCAAAACATCATCTGGAATTAATGGTCCATTATCCGAATTTTTCAAGACTCAATGAAAAGAATTGCAACATACTATCAAATGATATTTAGAGATCGTGGAAAAGAGCAATAGTATTGTTGATGTTTTGGGGAAGGTAGAATAACATATTCGTTTCCCCTATAGGAACTTGATTTCCTAACTGAGTGACAAATGCGGAATAGAATAGAATGAATCTTGTTAATTCCGAGTGAGATTATGCGGGAAGTGTTAAGGAAAAAAGTTTGTAGAGGATTGTCGAGCGAGGAGAGAGGGAAAGAGTCGCGGGCTAGATAAGGCACTAGCTAGTGATTATGCATTCTAGGCAGGAAAATAAAGAGGAACGGCCTAGGCTATAAGTAGTAGTTAATAGGTCACGCTAAAAATGAATGGAGAGGATTTTGTAGTACAGCTCTGAACTGGCAGTACAGTAACAGGCTTTGATTTGTGTAAGAAGTAATGGGGATGAAGGGAAATTTTATAATAGAACAACTTAATTTTTTCCCATATCCATATTCTTCATTTTGTAAAAAATTTTTGTCCATTCATTGCAGACTGTCTATGAACATCGAAATAATCGTTTTCTTTTGGATGTGGTTTTTACAAGGGAAAATTGAAAAAATTTCTGGCTGCTTCAGTTTTGTTTTTGTTATGTCAAATCGCTTGGCAAGTCCTCTTGAGCAAGGATGTTGAAGCATATGTTGCTGCATCATTTAAAGTTGTTCCTAGGATGCTTTATCAGCTATTAACGCTACACATCAAGGATCTTGACCACGTGAGTATTTAGTGTATAAAGTATGCGATCCATTGAAAGAGGAGGTGATGTAATTCCACATTCCACATTTCTCAAACTCTGTATAAAAATACAATTTTTGTATAATATATATATATATATAATATATAATATATATATATATATATATATATATTATATAATAATATATTTTAATATATATTAATATATATATATATATATATTAATAATATATATATATATATATATATATATATATTATATATATTATATATAATATATTATATATAACTTTTTCAATTGTGATATAAATTATTAAGAACTTGATATTTGAAAATAAGGATAGTAAGGGGAAAAAAACAATTACTCATTACCCATCGTCAACGAATGCTTTATAATAGTGTAACATTCAAATGGCATAAAACACACAAACAAAAACCAAAAGTCAAATCAAAAACCAAAAGGGATGCGTCCTTTGATAGTACAAGTGAAGATTCACCTACTATCCTAAATAGGTGGAAGTGATTGTATGCCATTCTAACGATAATATATATGATAATATATGATATGATTTAAACTAAAATTTAAACTAAAATTTCGCGGGCGGGAGGGAGGGAAACATGCATTCAGGTCGCAAGCCCTGAACACTATTCCTTGCATAAATATAAGAAAATATGTCATATAAAGTTCAAATATTAATCGTTTTTATACATAAATAGTTTTAAATAGTATAAAATTAATAAAAAATGTTTAATCGCATATAGGATGTAGAGCGTACTCAACATTGTCAACGGTTTTCATTGCCAATTATATATATAATATATATATATATATATATATATATTATATATATTATTATAATATATATTAACTATATATATAATATATATAAGTATATAAATATATATAATATTATATATATAATATATATATATATTATAATATTATATATATAATATATTAATTATAATAATATAGATATATATATAACGTATATAATATAATATATAATATATATAAATAATTATATATATAATATATAATAATATATATATATATAATATATATATATATATAAATATATAATATATGAAGATATAATATATTATATTATAGGTCATTAGATTATCCGCTTTCTATCTCCCATATCAATCATACAAATCGGGATTGTAAATGAATTCAAACGGCCATTCATAAAAAATTCTTGAAGTATTAGGAAGGGTGTCCCTATAATCAAATTAGACTAGGATATATGGGTTTTTATTATAAAGCAGCTTTCACCACCATTAAAAATATTAAATAACATAAACCCTTCACTATCATGTATATATACTATCGTAATTTGGTTTCGGGCATTTATAATTGAACCTTCTTATCGTGATACAGTAAAAATATATATCAATAAACACAAAAAAAAAATTATATCAATAAACACAAACAAAAAGTAAAACTTAACAGTCGCGGCAATTTCTTCTTAAGATAGCTTTGAATTGAACGAATATATACATACTGCTTCTCTCAAAGGAATGATTGGTTTAGCTAAATGACCGTTTTTTAGTTGTAATGATGAATTATATAAGAAAAACATTTACATTACTTCATACAATATAAATTTATAAGGAATATTTATTTTATTACTTTAGTAATAAAAGCTAGTCAGAGTATATTGTGCTCTATACTTGTCTTTTATGGACAACACATTGGTAAAAATAAGTACAAAAATAAAAAGTAAAAAATTTAAAAGAGCGTGATATATTAGGCATGCCACATCAGTAGAATCATGGATTCACGGCTGAATATTAAATGATATATTATGTATTAGTTCATTTAACTGATCCAGAACAGATGGATTAGTTGAATGTACAAAACGAAACCTGATTTGTGTTACAACATCACAAAAACCCAAAAGGGGTTATTTAATTTTCAATCATGTATTTTAGTTTTGACATATTTCATGTCACCAAAGGATTCAAAATATGTCATACAGAATGGCAAAAAGAGGAAACTTCTAAAATTGGCAAAAAATATGCTACACCAATAGAGGGTCACCAGTTTTATTGAGTTAAGCGTAGACCACCACACAGCTCTAATACTTCAGGTGACAATCAGAAGTAGCCATAGATGGGTTAATGAAAAACACCCGACTTTATAAGATTCATACTGTCGAAATATGAAAAAGAAAATTATCCAGGAAGAGCTAAAGATGAAATTTTCGGTTGAAGTGGACAACAACGAGCCTGATCTTGGTGGTTGTAACGTAAGTTCTTTAATTTCATTTCTTATTTTTTTTTTTTTTTTTGACATATTTGAGATATGTCCACCAAAAGTATTCAAAATATGTCCCGAATACCAAAAAGAGGCACCAATTGCAAAGAAAATGTGCACATGTAGTTACGTTTTATTGGAAGCGTAGAATAAATAAATATGATGAGTTTTATTATTATTATTATTATTATTATTATTATTATTATTATTATTATTATTATTATTATTATTATTATTATTATATATTATTATTATTTTTCCTCAAAATTGGTTTTATCGTTAATCTATTATGATATTATCGTTCCAGTATCAAAGAATGACGGTATAAACCATTATTTAAATTATCATTTTACTATAATATATACGGAATTTTTTATTTAATATTAAAGAATGTGAATCCCAGGACGGAAAATCAATAAAAAAATGTAATTAATTTTCAATGATTTGAGGATTAAATACTTTGGAGTAAGATAAAACTCAAGTGATTTCAAATGTAATTTAATTTAATATTAAGTAAAAATTAAATAAGAAATTGACATATATTTTTTTTTGTGCTTCAATCACCATATAGTCTTTAATAAAATGATGGAGTAGTCTTTAGGCGTGCTAGTGCTATTTGTTTATAATTTTCAAGTTTTAAATTATTTGATTTTGATTGCATACGTAAAGTTTGTAGAACCACCTGGGAACAAAAATAAATTTGATATTTGATATTTTTAATGATATTTTATGTTTTGAAATTTTGATCCGGGGTGGGGGCCTTCGGCCCCCCCTATAATATCATCCCCCGTCCCCCGCAGAGCGGGGGTGCCCCGCTCGCAAGCTCGCGGTTCCGGGGGGGGAGTTTTTTTTTAAAATAAAATACCCATAAATTATAATCAATAATCGAAATCAAATAATAAAAATGAAAGAACATAGAAAAACAATTAAATTCCTATTAAATAATATAAATAAATATTATTAATAATAATAATAATATAATAATAATAATAATAATAATAATAATAATATAATAATAATATATAATTAATATAAAAATCTTTTGTTAATTTCCTTAAAAAATTAAAAAATGCAACATAACGCTAATAAATAATATGAATTGCAGCAATAAAGAAAAGGGCCGAAATTCGTTGTTTTTCTTATCGAAATTTTCCCCCCTTAATAAATGGAGTCAACAGTCGGAACATCTATAATGTCCCTATATTTATATATACTAATATATATATAATTATATATATATTATATATTATATATAGTATATATATATTATCATATACTATATATATATATATTATATTAATAATTTGCTGACTGTCGTTGGAGTTGATGGCAGATAAAAACAGCTGGGAGAAAAGGAAAAGAAGAAATGAGAAATCTAGGATAAGGACTAAGAAACAGGCTTAAAACTTTCAATAGAAGTAAGCTTCATTAAGTTCTAGAAGGATTTCTGTTTGAGGGAAGTGTTAAGAATCAGATTATTATTAAGTGGTAGCTACCAAATTAAATCAAATCTTCATAAAATATTTTAATTTATTTGAATCAAAACATAGAAAATGAAAATATATATATAATAAAAATTACAATTTTTAGCGACTAAGAAGCGGAGCTAGCACAAAATTGTTTTTAATTTAAGTTCTTTTCAAAAAATATTATTTTATGTAAATATGTAAATTGGGGTCTGCAAAAAATTTAAGTGGAGGAGCAAAAAAAATTGTATCTTCATTTTTTTTTTAAACAACAAAATTGAATAAAAACTACAGCATTGGATTAACAATCAAAAGCTAACGAGCTTAATTAATTTCCTAATTTCTGGTCTACTACTTGTAGATTTGGGGATGTTCTGGAACGCCTATCAGTTGGTAAATATGAGAACTAATCTTCGCGCATCTGGTTGTTAGGGGGCTTGGGGGAACCCCTTTCTGACATTATATTCTTCCATTATGAACATCGCATTATTACAATATGTAGTTAGCGAATTGCAACCGACCCTTCCTGCAATAATGGCGGGACACGGTGCCTAGTATAGAAACTAAATAAATAAATATAATTTATATATATATATATATATATATATATCATTATATATATATATATATATATATATATAATATATCTATAATATATATATTATATATATATAATATATATATATATATAATGATATATACATTAATATATATATATATAATATATTATATATATATATTTTATTTCTTATATTACTATTTTTACGAAGAGTCACTTGTCACCTTCTTTAAATATACGGTTATACCTAAAAGTAGTTTTTTTCAAGTTCAAAAAATGTTTTGGTTGAAATCTCAATTTTGTTTACTTTTTTTTTAATATGATCAGCCAAAACTCATTAGGTAGTTTATATGTTGCAGTATTATTATCTCGAAGATTTACTATTTTTTTCAAACTTTCAGTTGAGAAAAATTTGTGATTTTTTTTTAATTTGATTATTTTTGCCATCCTTGTTATTGCTATGGTCATTACTAATTTTTTATATTATTTCTTTAAGGGTTTTTAGTCTTCTATGTTTATACTTCGTTTACTTAAATTTAAAGGAATGAAATTTTATTATCACTATTTAATTTTATGTATTTTTTTTAACAGATTTTTGCATTCTATTATTAATTTCTTTTCTGTATTATTAGTAATTTTTTTTTTATTTGTAATAGCTATTTGTTTTTTTTAAGCCTCTAGCGTTTCATTCAAATAAATATCTTCTGTGACAATAAAGACCAGTCAGATGTAAGCCGACTTTGATTTATCTCCCAGAAATTAAATCAATTTGATAAGACGAGAGTGGTGCGTGTTGGACTTTTGATCCTGTTGAAAACTTTTTAAAATAATATATAAAGAGGGTAATATTTAGACATTTATACTTTTATTAATTAAGCAATTTACGTTAAAAGTTACCATGTTTCATTAGTATCAGTATTCTGAGAAAAATTAAATCGGCCTTTTTTGATGAGTAATTTAAGAAATTATAACAGAGAAACTGATATCCATATTTTAGCAATTTTAGCAACATAAATATAAAGTTAAAAAAATTGTGGGACAATATTAAACCCCAAAAGAAATAAAACTAGCGGCAGTGAAAAAAGAATATCTTTCTACAGGAGGAGGACCTTCACCAAAGCTCCCGGATATAGATCCCTGCGATTATCTGTGCGAATCGTTTTCACCTGAAATACCAGGTGTTCTGGACACTGACCCTGTCACAGGTAATAACACTAACTAATTAAAGTATTTTTTCAGCAACTGACATTGTTGAAATAGAATACATCAAATTAGCCTTTAATTTCTACTACCACACAGTCTACTTAATTAATATGGTTTGCTTAATATATTAAATTTATTGCGTGCATCAAGTGAATTGCCTTAAAGTTATAGCCCCTTTATACTTTAATCTAGTTAGTGTATTAAACATAACATATGATTAGTACATTAATTTAAAAGAGAGTAATTGAATAAATATTAGATACTTAAAACCTTAAAGTTAGCATAAAAGTAAACTTTCTTAAATTATGTAGGTTTTAATGAAAATAATACACAGTCTGTATATACAGACTTGCCTTATTCTTTCTTTCTTGAATTGTAATTGTAAACTTCCAAGCCAATATTTTATATGAACTATAGATATTAATTTCTTTCTATAAAAACAGATTATATATTAACTCTATCACAGGTAGGAGCAGGCCATTTACTATAGGCAACGGATCAAAAGTAAATTTATATATAAATACATAAATATACACTCTCTCAATCAGGAAATTTTAAATAGCGGTCTTCCAATATCACCAAGTAATATTTTAGCTATACATTAAATTTTTAGAGTTAATATAATTTATGGAGTTTATATACTCTCATCAGACTTCCTATGACGACTCAGGTGTAATAGCTACTTTAGTTGGGAATGTAACCCCTAGAGTCGAAAGAGGCACGGGAGAATGTTTTCTGGTCCCAGTTGAAAAGCGGGATAGTGAAACGTTACGTTCCCTTATTGAGGAAAATATAGATGTTGGCACAACTATTTTGTCAGATGCATGGAAAGGCTATAAGGATCTGGAAGATATGCATTACAAGCACCTAACTGTGAATCATTCCATCAGTTTTGTTGACAAGGACACAGGAACTCACACAAATACTATAGAAAGTACAAAGGCTCAGGTAAACAATAACAATAATTGCGTTAAAAAATTTGAATTATAGGTGTGTTAAAACCTTTTTTTTAATTTTGTAGGTCAAATTAAATATACCAAAACGAGGCCGAAAGAATCATCTACTTGACTATTTGGCCTTATTTATGTGGACAATAAAGCAAACTAAAGATGACAGATTTGAAAAATTCCTGGAAGCTATATCAAGAAATTATCCCTAAATGGTAAGTTCATTATTTATTAAACTTAAATATTATATTTTGAAATAAACCAATACTAACTAGGCTAGGTCTAGGTTTACGGCAACGACAATCCATCTAGGTTAGGTCTAGGTCTTAGGCAACGACAATCTGTCTAGAAAGGTCGTACTGTACTCCTTTTATGTCTAGGTTAGGATAAAGTATGGTTAGGTAGACAGATTATATATATATATATATAATATATATATATATATATATATATATATATTATATATATATATATATATATATATATATATATATATATATCTAAAATCGAAGGTCAGACAGAAACTTAAGTTTACCATATATATGGAGAGAGAGGGAGTTGTTGTTGTTGGTATATATAAAGAAATATATATATATATATATATATATATATATATATTATATATATATATATATATATATATATATATATATATATATATATATACTATATCGAATTATATCGATATATCCAATACTCGATATATCGAATATCAAAGCTCAGACGAAAGATTCAACTTTACTCTAAAGTTTTTGGATACCAATCGATAAATACAGTCGAGGGTTTTTTACAAGAACAACAAAAAAAAAAACATAAAAACGATTCACAAGCTTTTCATTTCACACTATAGAACCATCATTAGAGGTAGCTTCTCAAATAAAGACTATCATAATAAATTATTAAATGAAAAGTACAGCATGGCCTAATTTCACGAAAACATAAATCATCCTAACTTTAGTACGTTTGTCAAGTATAAAACTTGGACCACTATTACAGAAATGAGATCAATTGGTCGTAAACCATGAATACAATATTCACAAATTAGGTAAATTTGATTGTTCAATGCAGCTATATGACATAATTACAGGTAAGGCCATGGCTCCAAAAAGAAGTTTCTAGATTCAATACTTTGATGGATGCTCATTTACGGCATCGGGGGAAGGAAAATCTCGACTCCATACTCCAATGCTAGAATTCTTGTTGATTATATCGAAGCTTATGAAAACAACATACAATCTGTAATAGATTTTAATAAACATGGGGCAATTCCATTACGAGAGTCACATTTTGTTCTTGTGCCTTAAGAGTTAGAAGAAAAGGAATTTGGCAGCATGTTTTGTAAACATATTTTTGTTAGGGCGATACAGACAGTCAAGGAAATGAATCTTGCTGATACAATGTCTGACATGATTTATCAAACAATGTCTTTAACGGGTGTTGAAATAGACGACCGTCTTGCTCTGTTCTGTCCTATATATAATTTTAACAAGGCCAATAAACAAACAGTATTCATCAACCTTGATTTTTATAAATGCAATAATAGGTTTAGGTTAGGTAAAACACCTGTATCAGCTTTGCTGTCTTTGATGAATATTTTGATAAAAAAAATATTTATTCCAACGTACACAAGATTTATTCACAATCTTTGGTCAAGCATCAACAAAGAATATGTTCTTATTTAGATTTTAATACTGAACTAATTAATGGACAGAATTTATATCGTTTTCACAGAGTGTTTGAAGTAATGGACGATTTAAACAATAAATGCAATATTAACACATGCATTTATACATAATTACACAGTAACATTAGGATAAGGGGATAATCAAGTAATGTTTTGAAGTACCTTCGGAAATGGGGAAATCCTAATTATGATTCGATACTTACAGAGGTTGGAGGTTTACTTATCTAAGTTGATTTTGTAAGATAGTCAGGAAAGTGATTTTTAGTTGTTAGTAACCTTTCAAAGGTTTTATAAAACTTCTAAACATGATGTTCTTTCATTTTAGGGAAATTATTGGAACAAAAATTGCGTTCAAAATGTTATCGTTTAAAAATCTCGAAACTAGTTGTGTGTGCACATAAATATTTATTGACATAGTTTTTATTGAGCAGACTTTGCTGTATATGGGGAAAGAATATTTGGTGGCGATATCTTAAAAACTAAGTAAGTTATGAAGGAAAAACAGTATTTGGGTGTAACCTATTTATCGATTTCGGATTAAGAAAACGACCTTGGAACTTGTAACTCCAAGGCGGCATGGGTTATCGATATTCAACTGAACTTAAATTTACCACACGAGTTGGCATAGCCAAAGAGTATAAAAAGACGTTGTGTGTCCAGGTTTCTAAATTTTTTTTTCTAAAAAAAGGGATACCCTTATATATATATATATATATATATATATATATATAATGTTACGCATATATAGCATAGCAGCAGCAAAGGTGCTAGAGTTATATATAGCGCAGCAGCATATGTTAAGGTTATATATATATATATATATATATATATATTATATATATATATATATATATATATATATAGGCAGCAGGCCAAACTAAAGAAGCATGATATTCGAAAACTAAGATAGGGACAAGAAAACTGATAACATATATGGAATCAAAGGTATGTATTTGTATATTTGAAAATTCAAATAAATAAATAAGTATGCATTAGTTTAAATTTTTTATTTCTCCATGACTACGACACTGGAAGAAGAAAACTAATAACATATAAGGAATCAAAAATATAAATTTTAGGGGGCTCGAGCCGACGGTGGGACAGAGTGGGGGACGTTTTCCATACCCCCGTAGGGGAGGCGGAGGAACCCCGCGACACCCAAATACCAAAGAGCGGGTTCCGGAGACCCTCCCGAGTGGGGGAAATAGTCCTACCCCCGTCGTCCCCCCAGGAGGCCGAGAGACCCCGACCCTGCCTCTTGCGGTTTACCCTGGGGTATTCTTTGAGTTAAAAAAATTTTAATACATATTTTCATACGCTGATTCTAAATATGTTATTAGTTTTCTCTTGTACCTATCGTAGTTTTGGAGATATAAAAAAAAAAAAAAAAAAGTAAAAATTTTTTTGGCATTTTCCATACAAATTTCATACGCTGATTCCATATATGTTATCAGTTTTCTTGTACCTATCTTAGTTTTCGATATCATGCGGGTAACTTCTTTAGTCTCAAAATATATAGATATATATATAGGATATATATATATATATATATATATATATATATATATATATATATATATATATATATATATAGGGTATACTTAAGTTTCTTTCTGACCTATCGATATTCAAGTTTTAAAATCGATTTTCGATATATGTGTATCGATTATACCCAAGATACCGAGGAATTTAAATATGTTATTCATAGAAACATATATGTTATATATATATATATAGAAGTGCTATATATATAAGAGTTAAATATATATATATATATATATATATATATATATATATATAAAGATGGACTTTATTCATTGAGTATTATTGGAACCTTTCAAATATCTACTGTATGTATAAATTTGAAGGTCATATATTTTTTTACTGTGTTCCGTGAAGTTGACTTATTTTTGGTTCCAATTTTTCTCAAAATTATGAATTTGAAGGATTTATTCCAAATTTGTGAAAACGATTATACCGTCTTAGCATTGCTGCAACATTTTAGTTTGATACTAGATAAAAAGGTTTGTGGAAAGTGTCACAAAGAATGTGAAATTACCAAAATAGGAGAAATGTTTTATTTTTATTGCACTAGTAAACATTGTGGCTCGAAGTATACTGTTTCTCCCAAATATTATTTTTTTTCAAATATTAGAATTTCCTACACTGATGCCCTTTTAATTATGTATTTCTTTGTACACAACGAAACAGTTTCAAGGGTAGTAACCTATTTAGATGTCAGTGAACCAACTGTTATAGATTGGTTTAATTTTTGCAGAGACGTATGTATTGAAGAATGCTTTGCTAATTCTAAGAAAATTGGTGGCATAGGCAAAGTGGTAGAAGTTGATGAATCAATGTTTGGTAAGCGAAAATATCATAGAGGAAGGTATGTGCCAAGTCAGATTGAAAATATGAGAAAGTTTTTTAAAAAGTGTCTTGAGAACTGTATTTTCATCAGAGAATATGTCATTTGGTCCGAAGTTACAGTAATTAATTACTTAAATTAAAAAATTCTATTTATGTATCGGATTTTTTTTGTAAAAATTTAAAAATGTGAATTATTTTTATTATAGAAATTCGAGTTGGAGGAGCTACATTTATTTTCGGCTACATTTCTTTTGGCAATTTTAATGAATAATCAAAATAAAATTAAAGAAAGAAGAAATTTCAAAATATTGAGTAATAACTAAAGTGAAGCTGCTTTATTCGTAGTTGTCGAATCATATGAACAAAATTTCTAAGTTCTCTTCGCCTGGTGGCAAGGGGCTGAAAACCCCCTTCCATCATATTTTCTTTTTCGTGAATGGTGGTTATAGTTTTAATTAAAAACTTAACCACCAACACCACCTTGCAACCATGTGAGAAATGGTGATATGAATAAATAAATAAAATATATATATAGGCCGCAGCAGCAAGCATAAACATCTTTATAGGAAATTATTATTAAGGCATATATATATATATATATATATATATATATATATATATATATATATATATATATATATATATATATATATATATATAAATTCATATAAAATAATTTTATTTCTTAAAATTAAAATAAATGAAATATTTTTGTTAAGACAAAGTGAAGCGCTAAAACTCCGATAACAGTTAGTCATTTTATTCTGACGGGACGAAATATTGTAATTTCTTATGTAAATATGAAAAAGTCCTAAGGATTACCAACCCGCCTTCCCTTCAGATGCTGAATATATATTTTTCTTACTGTTATAATTAATTAATGTATATATCATTCAATCTACCGTTTTACTTGTCTGTAAGTGGCTAATGGCCGTAGTCTATGTTACATAAGCTGGTATAAAAACTGAGGACGAGCATATTTTCCAACCTTTTTCGCTTTTATTGCAGCTGGTCAAAGATGTGTTGAGTTGGTAATTACATGTCTCGTATATTGCTCGATCAATTTATGTATTAGTAATTTATTTTTCGTCTGCAGGAGTGCATTCTTTTTGTGATTTATTGTGAAGTTAAATCTTTTATTTATTTTAAAGTTAATATTGTGTTATAAATTTACGAAGTTGTGATATTGCTATTATATTTCATTGGTTAATGTAATCAGGTTTCTTATTTATCAATGAAAGTGTGAGTAAGTTATGTTTATTGTGTCCATAAATTTTCAACGTGCGTAGTCTATGTATACACATTAGTAAAGAATTTGTTGCAGCCGATATTGTTGCCATTTGTCGCCTGCAGGTAAGCTTTTATTTAATATAAATAATTTTCACAGATTTCTTATTCATTATTTTTTCTATATTAAATATAAAGCATTTGTAAGTTTACTATTTATTTAATGACAGCTTGGTCAATGTTTTATTGTTTAGTAATTGCCTTCAATAAAAGTTTTTTAATTACTATTAAGAAACTTTCCAATTGAAGTACCGTTGAAAGATAGTCAGCTGTTGTTCACACTTAAAAACAGACGCCTTCAGTAAATATTGTTTTATATAATTTTTTGGTTTAAATACAAAGATCATTTTTAATATCTTACAGTCTATATATTTTTATTAATATATTTTAATTTATTTATATACATTTTTGCGCATATATGTTTATATACTTTATATATACCTATATATGTTCGAGTATGTATATAAAGTTGATGTTAATGTTTCTGTAGATTAATATATATATATATATATATATATATATATATATATATATATATATATATATATATATATATATATATATATATATATATATATATATATATATATATATATTCATGCGCATGTAAATGTATAGCTAGTACATACATATATATGTTCACTAATATATATTGCAACAGCATTCTAAAGTATATAATAACATCAAGTACTGTGGTTCTATACATGCAATGCGTATATAAGTAAATATCTCTGGACATTTATTTATATATTCACGGATGTATAAAACTTTTCTCATTGTGTAAAAAGCAGTACACATTTCATTTTTTTTTATAAAAGTATTTTTAAAAATTATCCCAGTGGTTTTCCTTCTTGTTTCCGATAGTAATTTGTTTACTTATTTATTGAATATTCAATTAATTAATATAGTAGGTCTTCTAGACGTTTATTTTATGATCAAAGCATTGATCATCATCGTAAGTAAATTCACTGATAACGAGTATTGATGACTGGTTGGTTCTCATATATAAAAAAAGAACCCGTTCGAACCGTTATATTACTTGGAAGACCTCCAGGGAGATACGTTGGTAAGTCTTGAGTTTTATTGATTGCACTGCAATACTGTACAGGCCGATATCTTATCCAACAGGAGGTCGGAATACTAATATAATATAGGTCGAGAATTTAATAAGTGTTGTGGATGGTTGTCTTGTCACGGGGGCCTGGCCAAGGAATTGTTTATTTGCTGGAAGAGTAAGTTTTTGACATTACAAATTGTTTATCTGCTGGAAGAGTAAGTTTTTGACATTACAAATATTTTCTATCTGAACCACCCCATTACAACATCATTCATTAAATATTTTATCCCTTACAGAAAGTGATGAGGATAATTGGGAAATCAAAGTTGAAAAACCCAGAATGGATTCCAGCAAAGAAAGCAATGTTTGTGTACCTCCTTCCGGTGCAAACGAAAAGGTTACATTTACAGCTAATGAGCTACCTGGTAAGCATTATTATTATACCCCAATAGCATTCTTGCACAGACGTTATTACATCATTGATTTAATACGTTATCCCTTACAGAAAGTGATGAGGATGATTATGAAATCGAAGTTGAAAACCCAGGAATGGATTCCAAAGAATGTAACATTTAAGTGCCTCCTTCCAGTGCAAAAAAGAATGGTCGAGAAAAGATATAATGAACAGAAAATTGGCAGCAGCACTCGACAAGTGTCAAGTAAATAACAGAGTGGCAGTCCATCTACTTAATGCATTTTTAAAAGCAGTACATTTAAATCCTGATGATTTTGTCATAAACTGAACATCTGTCAAAATATAACGAAATACTTATCGCAGACACAGTGCTAATTTAATTAAAAACAAATTTTTAGAATTAAACTGTGAAGCTGTTACTTTTCATTTGGATACCAAACTCATTGAAAGTATCTCAGCTGAAAAGATTGAACGGCTAGCACTTATAGCATCCGCCATTGGAATGGAAAATTTTTAGTAGTTCACATATTCCAGAAGCCACAGGCTTGGAAATATGTTCTGCAGTGATAGACGTCATTGAATAATGTTATGTAAAAGAAACAGCTCAAACATTAGTTTTCGATAATACAGCAGTAAACACATGAAGAATAAACGGGGCGGTCAATCGCATAGAAACGAAATTGAACAAACACTTACTTTTTATGGGATGCCGGCATCATATTGTTGAAATTATTTTGTCTACAGTGTTTGGTGAAATATTTCCCACTTCAACTGGTCCTTCAACTCGCGCATGAACGCAAGAGTTAACCCTGAGGTTGATGATGATAAACTGAGAATGCACACCCCAAGTCCTGATGAAGTACAATCAGAATCAGGAATTTTGCATGGAACCCTTGGCGGGACTTTGCCAAACTTTCTTCTTAGATTAAAGCCTCCAAAGCCTGCTCCTGGTTATTTGATTCGATTTGTCTCTTAGTAATATGCTGGTTTTAAGTACGGTCAGTGTTATGTAAATTCGGTTAAATAAAATTTAAGTACCATAGCTATTGAGCTATGTTCATCGTATGTATACGTTATATATTAAAATTTGATATTTATATTTAAGGGTGAACTAAAAAGTTTTATAATTTAAATCATGAATTTGTATGATCCAAAAGTAGAAATAAATTATATTTCAGATATATCTGAGAAGAGAAATATTATAAGAGTCTGTACTCACCGGTGCACTTGTATGAGAGTCCGTAATCACCTGTGCACTTGTATGAGGGTCTGTACTCACCGGTACACTTGTATGAGTGTCCGTATTCACCTGTATTTAATAAATGTGAAGAAGCTCTTTGTTGTTTACACATTTTTATATATATATATATATATATATATATATATATATATATATATATATATATAGGCAAAGTAGCAGTATATATGTTATATATATGGGAGAGAGGCAGCATATAGCATGAGCAGCATATGCTAGTATGGCTGGCCAATCAAATTCATAAAGAAAGAATATATAATGGGAAGGTAAAGAATTAACTGCCTTCTGGGATTGAACCACCACTTGCTATGAATGAGGACATTGGGCCATACCCGGTGCTTATTACGACTGAGCTATCTCCTCCAACCCAAAAAAAAGTTGGGTTCAAGAAGTTTTTAAAGCAAACGAGCTCCCGTCAAGGCGACATCACCCAGGTGTCCAGCCTGTCCTATCCTCGTTCTTTATATTGTAGATGTTAAATATTGGCTAATAATCGCAATTATATAAGATGTTAAAGAAAGAACATATAATGGGAAGGTAAAGAATTAACTGCCTTCTCTAGTATTGAACCACCGCTTGTTGCGAATGAGGACAATATACCCGGTGCTTCCAACTGAGCTATCCTATAACCCAAAAAAAGGTTCAAGAACAGTTTTAGCAAACGAGCTCCCGTCAAGGCGACACACTCACCAGGTGTCCAGCCTCTCCTATCCTATCCTTCGTTCTTTATATTGTAGATGTTAAATATTGCATAATAACGCAATTATATAAGATGCTAAAGAAAGAACATATAATGGGAAGGTAAAGAATTACCTTCCTCTAGATTGAACCACTGCTTGTTGCGAATGAGAATATACCCGGTGCTTTACGACTGAGCTATCCTATAACCAAAAAAAGTTGGGTCTGTTCAAGAACAGTTTTAAAGCAAACGAGCTCCCGCCTGGGCGACATCCACCAGGTGTCCAGCCTGTCCTACCCCTCGTTCTTTATATTGTAGATGTTAAATATTAATAATCTAATTATAAGATGTTAAAAGAAAGAACATAATGGAAAGGTTAAGAATTAACAGTCTTCTGGGATTGAACCACCGCTTGTTGCTAATGATGACAATATACTCGGTGCCATGACTGAAGCGGCGCACGAAAACGCGAAATGTTTTCACGATAAATGCGAAAACGGTTCAAACGATCCTGAAACGAAGCAATG
>JABUQX010125917.1:0-7500 GCA_015478945.1 Trachelipus rathkii
TTTGAAGAGTGTGAAATATGAAAAAACAAATATCATATCATGAGGCCGCCGAATTGCAGACGATTACTTGCCAATTATAATTACAGAACATTTTTCGATGCAGTAATAACACTGCACGATAACTTTAATTTTGTAAATCACAGAGAAGTGGAAGATGCTTATATATATTATGTCTATTGCGATAAGACTGACCGGGATTCTCTCAACGAGCTCCATTGTCTTTGTTCTTTGTGGAATACCATTGAGTCCTATATACACATAATCCATTATCTGTTACCTACTACATCTATGTATGTACATTACATATTAGGTCCCTCGATCAACCTTAATACTTATTTTAATATTATGTATTAAGTGACTAAATGAGTCCAGTGAAACTCCCTATATATATTGTATGCCACCCACCTAATTAAGTACTTATCCCTGTACATCCATTAGTAACTGCCTATATATATATCACCTCCGAGGATAATATATCTATGTATACACGTATAACTGATTACTGAGGTTTATTCTTATTCATTTATAATATCATTATTACTTATTTATTTAATTAATTTTAATTATTTTCTTTAATATATATTTATATTATTTTATTTTACTTTTATTATTTATTTAATTATTATATATATATATATATATATATTATTTAATTTTATTTTTAATATATTAATTATTATAATAATATTATTTAGAGAGAGAGAGCTAAACAATATATACTTCCTATATATTTCAAAATTACAATTAACAGTATACTTATAATATATATACGTTATCCCACTCTTCTTTCATCTAACTGATTCTATATCAAATAAATTATGAAGGAAAAAATGTATTAAGATAACTTACCTTATACATACTATTCATTCCTTACACTAGTGCTCATTACTATAGTGTGCTGATTACTGGATACATAATACGCCTGCTCTCGGTATTGATTACCCCATGACTTAGTTACCTCATATTGCCTTGAGTACCTAGTCACTCCACTTTCTTGAGTGAGTACTACTCACTACACGGTTTTGAGTACCTATTTCCGTGAGACCTAGATACCCCACGTGCCCACTGTGACAATATATACTTAAGATATTATTAATCATGACATAGTGTTAATATTCATTGGTGAGCCCCATTGTCATAATCAGCTATCATATATAGATAGAACAATCTTGGATTTCCGACATGGTGCTTTTCTATATCTGTTATCGCCATATATTAGCTTTCAAGAGTAATATAACTGACTACTGTGATATAAGTATTTCCATGCTACTACATAATATAACTATTTTTATATTCATGTGGACGTGACATTATTTATTAGAGCCATTTTGATGATATTATCCATAGTAATGTTATTCAGATATACTACATAGTTAGTGGCGAGTAAGATAACCTGTTTGTGGATAATATATGAAGAAGATATATATAGATAGATTATAATATATCATAATTATGTCATCTTTTCTGAATATTAATTCAGAGATGTATAGGAATAGGAATGGTGAAGCAGGTGATGGGGTATTTAGAAAATATAGAATGATAGGAACTTAAAAACAGTCAATAGAGGCAAAGAAGAGAAGGCAGAAATTAATATTAGTCATATAAGGAATATGATAAATATATAGTAACTATACTATGAAGAAGTTATTATTTTAAATGACTTTATTATAAAATTGGTTAATAAGTAGATATATAGTGATACATATGGTCCAGTATTTTTTAAGATATTTTCGCAGGAGTGTAAGACATTATGCTAGAATTGTATTATATAAGTGAAAGATATTGTATCTATACCACAATTCGCACACACGTCTGTATACAACTGGAGATGTGACATAGACCAAATCGCCTCTCTTCTGACCTGGGCCACCTCTGCTCTACGCCCAAACTCTCTAGCCCACACCTCTCAGTGAGAAACTTCTATTAGCACCATCGCACCTCTGCCCCTCAATGTGCTTTCTGTTCTTTCAATGGTGTTTGACCTAGAATTTTGAGTTCAGCAAATCGAGATTCTAGCAAGATATTAATTATTGAATAGCGCTCGTACTTGTGAGATATTCGCTCGAAATCCAACTGTTGAAGCAATTCCGGAATGAAATCCTTATCCAGTGTGTTTGGGGATTACTTCGATATTTTTTCCATGACATCGCAAAACCCTCCACTTTGCAGTCGTAATTATTCTCGGAAAGGAAAGAATGATATCTGGGTTAGGAACTATCTAAGCAGAAAACACAAGGAAATGTAGAAAAGAAAATGAGTAAAGAGTAAAGGATCTCCAAATTCCAAGTTTAAGAACGAAGAAGCAGATTACTCTTGAAACTAATAAAAAAATACAAATATATGGGAAACCCTTGAAACGAAAAATCATAAAGCACGATATAGTAAAATTTACAGAATTATAGTAGTGGACGATCTTCCGTTTCGTCAAGTTGAAATTCTTGGCTTTTGTACGGCTAAACGAAAGTATCGGTCTCTTCAATACACTACTCAAAAAAAAAAATACTACGGATTATAATTATTTGAAAGAAAATGGTATGACAGCGTTAAACTTAAAGTTTAATCATTAATACCTCATATCAAAACACATACATCCAAGTTTAGCTTTCTCCTTCGACGAATGGTCAGATAGCGTCAATTTCAGCAGTTTCTTTGTATTGGCCTCTGAGAGTCAGGCGTTGACAATTTATTCAAAAAGGCCAAATTTTGTGTCGTGTTTTGAACCTCTCACTGATCGTCATACAGGTGAATATCTCCAGTGGCGTATTTAATGAAATGCTGAGGAAATGGAACTTATCCCCAGATGATGGTTCATTGTGTCCCATGAAGAGATCGGTGGTGCCAAATTATAAAGAAATTGTTTCTTTCTTTTAATACACAAACTCCGTCAGCCACCACATTAGAAATGTTGTGACATCTCAAACCAGCAGTCAGCAAAGTTCTCCCTCAAAATCATATGGTCAATTGATCACACTTTAATCATTCGAACTAAGGCTCAGTAAGAAAACTAAAAAATACAGGCCAGATTAAAGTTTCGCTAACTTTCAGTAAATACCATGACGTTACTCCAAATTAATGCCGTAAGGTAGCGGAGAGAACTTAATGAATCTCTCTGCCAGTACGGAGAAGCTCTGATGATAAAATAAATGTCTTTCAATGCCCATGACAGATTCTAATTCTAGCCAAATTGTATAATTACTTCACTGAAATCGTCGCATCAATTATGATAACACTGCCACAAACACAATATATAAAAATATAAATTTCTGTCCTTTACATGAAAAATATGTGATTCCTGTATAAACAAAAGGTGCTTGTTACATTTTTTTTTTAAAAATCCAAAAAGCTCCATCACGTACAGCTTTTTTTGTAGACACACTCCTCATATTTATACATATTGGTTACATTGAATTGTGACAGTGTCTTGATTATTATAGCAAACACACACTAAAATGATTTTTTTTCGTTTCCTCTTGTAGGCATCTGTTGGTGTGTTCCTGATAAAGACTAGCAATATTCAGCAAGCATGCTTTCATTCCATCGCCTACTGAAAGGCTTTTCAAGCATAGAGATGTCCTGGTGAAACCTTTCACCATGCTAGAGGGTAGGGGATCATCACCTTTAATTAGAATGAAAAAGAATAGAGGGACAACTGTTCTAAAAGGGTACAGAGAAAAAAATTCACCACTCAAAACCAGTAAAAAACATTTGCTTGCTAGTGTAAAACTATTAAAATAGAGAATAAAAATAATTATTTATCATAGGACTCTCGCTATGATGTGATGTGTAGCGGATTATTAACTTGAAGACCATGAAAAGTCACTTTTGATAAAATCGTTATTAATTAAAGTTTTGTCAATTTCTACAGCTCCAGGTCTATAAAATCATAATTTCTTGTTATTAATGCGAGGAATTATACGAACCATGGCTCCGAAAACTTCCGACAAGGCTCACAAAAAGGCTGGCAAAACTCAGAAATCTATCTCTAAAGGAGACAAGAAGAAAAAGAATAGGAGGAAGGAGAGTTACAGCATTTACATCTACAAAGTGTTAAAGCAAGTTCATCCTTATACAGGAGTCTCTTTAAAGGCTATGTCCATCATAAATTTTTTCGTTAATTATATTTTCGAAAGAATTGCTGCCGAGGCTTCCCGTTTAGCTCACTACAACAAGAGATCGACCATCACTTCCCGGGAAATTCAAACTGCTGGGAATCTCTTGTTTCCTAGAGAATTAGCAAAACACGCCGTCTCCGAGGGAACTAAAGCTATCACTAAATCCACTTCATCTAAGTAAAAAAAGTAAAAAAAAAAAGCATCTCCAACTAACTATATATATAAACACTATATATAATCACTGAAATGATTTTATTTCATTTATCCCTTTATGAAGCTGAATTGCATATTCTTACTCATTAAAATATTAATTTATTGTTTTAAATATACATAAACAGCTCTTTGCATAGCAATGACGTGATAGGGAGCTTTATCACCTTTAATAGCGTGTTCTCTTTATCAATGTGTTTGGTTAACATTTGGCCGTACTAGAGAAAAATGTTATGCCTTATCCCATATACTATACAGCAGAGGTGGGCACCCGCAACTTTTTTTTTAGTCCGCAATTCGCAATTCCGCTAACTTTGTTGGACATTCCGCAGTTCGCAATTCCGCCACTTTTTTCTACTTCGTCAGTCCGCTATCGCAATTCCGCAATTCCGCAACTATTTCTGCTTCGCCAGTCACCTATCGCAAATCGGCTAATTCTATCGCTAATAAAAATTTTTTTCACTACTGAAGTCTGCAACAGTTCGCTAACCCTTTATTGGCAGTTAAAAACATAATTTCCGATAAAATTACCTTACAATTTATATATTTATTTAATTTTTATATCTTAATGTAATTTTTATATATAACAATTAACAAGCTTTATAACAATACTTATATATATATATATATATATATATATATATATATATATATATATATATATATATATATATATATATATATATATATATATATATATATCTTATATATAATTATTTTTATTTTTATCTATAGGTATATATATAAATATATATATGGCAGGAAAATCAAATATTGTACGGAGATTACTTTAGAAGTTTGTGGTTATTTACAATTCTTTTTGTAATCCTACAAGTATATCCTCTTCAATATATATATATATATATATATATATATATATATATATATATATATATATATATATATATATATATATATATATATATATATATATATATATATATATCATCCACCTTTTTTTCCTAAGACTGGGGGTAAGTATACCTATTAGTTAGAACTCGTCGCAGTCAGAATATCCAACCTAAAACTTCACGGGACCGCGACGGGCCCTCACTATGACATCTCGTCAGTGTGAGGTTCATCCCTTGGCTTAGGTGGGCCACAACTAGGAACCGACCGGGGCCCCGGCCCCGGCCAAAAATCAGGAAAAACCGGGGTTTTCTACCGGGGTTAACTGTAAATTTACACTAAATAATAGAGGGTTAAATCAAACAAATAAAAATATATTTTAATTCCATTACTCCTTTGTTATAAATTGATGCAAAATATATAAACATACCTAAATATAATCAATTTTTTTTGGTATTTACTATGATTTCAAATTAAAATTGAGGCCAAATTATAATTTTTCCGAGTTTTTAACATAAAAATATTCGAAATTTGATATATCAAACGAATTCGGAAAAGGAAATAAATATAATTGTTAAAATATTAATGTATTTATTTATTTAAAGTAAATATCTTCAAGAAAATCAAATATTTTCCGAAATCTCTTTTCAAAATTATTTATTTAATTGAATTAATATATATATATATATATATTAATATATATATATATATATATATATATATATATATATATATATATATATATATATATTTATTTAAATAAATATATATATATATATATATATATATATATATATATATATATATATATATATATATATATATATATATATATATATATATATATATATATATATATATATATATATATATATTTTATACAACTTATTCTTCTAAAAATCAATTATTTTCTAAAAATTTCTTTCGAAAATATTTATTTAATTGAATTAATTAAATGTATTCCTTTTTTATAATTAAAATTATTAATTAATTGAAATTATATTTAATTTTCATCCTAAGTTTTAAGACTTACAGTGTTTTTGACTTACATTTCTAATTTTAGCTAACCCCGGCCCCGGCCCCGGTCCCGGCCCCGGCTAAATTAGGGCAGCCCCTTCCCCGGCCCAGGCAAAATTCCCGCCCCGGTCGGTCCCTAGCTACAACCATCCGGCCATTAACTCCTATTATGCACTTTTCTTCTCGCCTCGGCCAAACTCCAATTTCTCTCCCCCAGGCATTCATTTACTGACTCAATCCATTTTTTCTTCGGTCTCCCATCCGGTCGATTCCCAACACACACACCACTATACATTCGCTTAACCAACCGACTATCATCCATCCTTTCCACATGATCAAACCATCTCAACATACTTTCATTTATTCTCTCATTTATCCCTTTCTTCACACCACACAACTCTCTAATATGTTCATTCCTCATTTTATCAATTCTCCTCACACCTAACACGACCCTAAGATTGTCCATCTGAACACATTGTACTTTAGATCTATACTTCCTATTCCAGACCAAAGTCTCACAACTATGCATTAACACTGGTAACAACATACCCACATGTAAGACCCTAGCGCACTCAAGACTTAGTCCCTTTATATCCACCAACGATTTAATTGCACCAGCCACCCTCCTGCCATTCAAAACTTTCCTACTACACTCTGCATCATCCGTTTCCTTATCATCCAACATATATCCTAAATATTTAAACTCAGACACTTGTTCCAGCTGATCAGTATGTAACATAACTTCACACCGAAGACTGTCCTCACTCACATCTACGTTTACTTTCAAAATCCTTCTTTTTACACACTCTACCAAACCTTTCTACCAATCCTCTGAAACTCTCTTCAGATTCACCACACAAAACTAATCATCCGATATAATAGGTATGGCACCCTCCACTCTCTTAATTTCTCCATCATTCTAACATCATCTCCTGTCACCCATACCTCTAATTCTTTCATAACCCCATCCATATACAAAATGAATAACCAAGGAGACATAACACATCCCTGTCTCACTCCGCTATTAATATTAAACCAATCACTTTCGACACTCTTACACACGCTTCACTATCGTCATCCATACTTTTGATTCCATTCAGAAACTTGCCACTAACACCATATATCACTAACACCTGCCATACAGCTTCCCTAAATATCCTATCATGCGCCTGTTACAAATCCATAAAACCTAAATATAATTTAATCTTCTTCTCCCTTATTTTCTCAATCATTTGTTTCAATGTAAAGATTTGATCCCCACATCCTCTACCACTCTTAAACGCACCTCGTTCTTCATCAATCAGTCCTTCAG
>JABUQX010125917.1:10000-15000 GCA_015478945.1 Trachelipus rathkii
AGGTTCATGGGGTGTTTTTGGGGTATCATTTTATCATCCTAGATTCTCACGTACTTTCCTGGGTTGATTTTTTATGTATGGGATTCACCCCAGGGGGCATCCCCAAAGGGGTGGAGCCCCCTTTTTTTTTTTTTTTTTTTTTTTAGGTACGTTAGTTAGTTATTTTTAAGTTTGTGTAGTTTATTTTATTCATGTTCTTTCATGGACCTTTTAACAACCTTGTTGACTTGCGTCCGCCATTTTGTTTTATAAATCGTCTTGTTAATTATCGTCATAATTTTCAATCGTCGTTTTCGCCAGGATGAATCGCAAATTCATCGTCGTCGTCGTCGTCGCGTTTTTTTAACAAGTTCCGCAGTCGTTGGTTGGCAATCGTTGCAAGTTTGGCCCGCAAGGCTGAGCGCCCCCGCAATTTCGCAAAGAGCCACAAAGAACCAAGCGCAAAGAACCACAAATAGATTTGGAAAGCCATACATCTTTTTGCCATAGCTTACATAGAGTATGTAAAACACCTTTTACTTTTCTGATTTACTGCTTTACATACCTTAAAGCAGTAAAACAATATCGCATTTGCATAGCAACAGGGTGTATAATATGCTTTTGCTTTACTGCTTTACTGCTTTACTGCTTTAGGGTCTGTAAAACAAGAATTTTTAGTTGAAACATATACTTTACATACCTAAAAGCAGTAAAACAATATGAATTATGTATTGAGCATATTACATACATTAATGCATCGATGCATCGATGCATCGATGCATCGATGCAATAATGGTTTAACACAATATTACATTAATGTTTTATTGCTTTACGTCTTTAAGTTAAGTTTTTAGGTTATTAAAATATCGATTAATCGATTATTCGATAATTTTTTATAAAAACATTTAATTTTTTAAAAGCACTAATTGCTTTTAAATTCGATGTATAAAAATGCATTCCTTTTTCATAATAAAGTATCGATTAATAAATCACTCTCCCTTAATTCCGCTAACTCTTTATCTCATGTGTTTCATTAATTAACTAAACATTGTATTGCATGTACACGTAATCAAATACAAACATCATATATCTCTTTCTCAGCTTTACTTAGTTAAACTTTTTAAATAATGTATCTGTGTTGTATTAAATACAACGTAAAATAATTGAAATAAATAAGGATAATAAAATAATTTATTATTTATATTTTATTATTATAAATATTACAAATAGGAAACCATATATATATATATATATATATATATATATATATATATATATATATATATATATATATATATATATATATATATATATATATATATATATATATATATATATATATATATATATATATATATATATATATATATATATATATTACATTTCACAAAATATTTTCACATACAAATAAGCTTATACATATATATATATATATATATATATATATATATATGTATATATTATATAGATATTTATATATATATATATATATATATAAAAATATATAAATATATCAAAATAAATTGTACATATATATATATATATATATATATATATATATATATAATTACATTTTTTACAAAAATATTTATATATATATATATATATATATATATATATATATATATATATAGTATATATATATATATATATATATATATATATATATATATATATATATATATATATATATATATATATATATATATATATATATATATATATATATATATATATATATATATATATATATATATATATATATATATATATATATATTAAATATATATATATATATATATATATATATATATATATATTTACATAAATATATTATATATATATATATATATATATATATATATATATATATATTAAATAGATATTAAAATGCCTTTAAATCCGTAGGATACTGTACGGAAAGAGTTTCGTACAAAGATACGTTTATCGGAAGTATGTTGTAACATTCTAGAACCTGATATAATACTAACTCCTCCATGTTTCCCCGCCTGAAAAGTTGTAGTAGGTATGTTGTAGCATAAACCGCCTCTATTACTTCCATGTAAGTCAGCTAATGGTTCTGTGATTCATTTGTTCTGGCTGCAATTTTATGTGGAAGTTCTATTTCGGCTGATTCATTGTCACTATCCAGTTGTATCTCATTCATTGCTTTTACTGTGACGTCATTGTATCTGATGTTTTCATACAATGATTCATCGTGGCATGTATTATTTTCAGAACCACGTACAGTTACTAACTTCAACAATTTCTCGAAGTTAATAGTATCTTTAGTGTCTTTATTGATTGTAAGGCCCTTGACTTTTACAATATATTTTATATTACCTTCCTTAGTTCTTATTCTGACAGCATAAGATTTAGGCCCTGTGCATACAAAGGAGTCACCATATGCACCTTGACCGTATTCAGCTATTTCATCTGTTAATTCACCTAAAAAGTTACCTGTATCGGGAACTTCATCGTTTTCACCAGATACAAAAATACAAGAATCTGTATCACAATATAATGCTCTTTCTTTGACTTTATTAAGTAACTCGTATAATTTTATACGGGCGTAAGCTGTCGTAAACGATGCTATAGGGATGTTTGTAGTTGATGACGTTCGCTCGGCTAATGCATTTTTTACAATTGTAACAACATATTTATTGCCTATAGGTACAACGGATGGGACTTCAATATCGCTTTGATTGATTAATTCCCATACTTCTTTGTCACTAACACATACTCTATCTTCCCGTGTTGGTGTATTTTGTGCAAATTTTCCCCAGAGACTATTTAAACACAGTTTCGCTATGAATCGCATACCTGGGTTCTTCTTGATGTTGCTTATGTCGAGCTCTACACCTTCTTTTTCTTTGAATAAGCGGACGAATTCTTTAAGTTTTTCTTCAAAATCAGGATCGTCTTCATGAATATTATGGGGTAACCCTGAAGCTTCTGTCTTTATTTTTATGAAATGGTTGACATACCCTTCAAACAAGAACTCTTGTTCTTTAAAAGCCCATACTTCAAATATCTTAAGTATTTTATATCCCATATCCAAAGCCAGCTTAATTTCAGGAGTAGTGTATACACCGTCAATAGCACGTTCATTTTCATTGTGAGTGCATTTCTCACAACCTTTCTCTACGCATTTCGCACATAATGGAAACATTAGTTTCTTTTTAGTCCGTTCAGGAAGGACAGGAATGTATAGTTCTTGAGGTGGAAGGATCTTGATATACGCAACACCAAAATATTTGTCATCGATTCCATTCTTAAAAGACTCAATATCTGGTACTTTGTCGCCTATGAGTTTTTCAGGTGGTCCGCAAGGATACTTCATTCGCTTCTGTACATATGGATAGAGAGAAGTGTAATCCAAATACATTATCTTTTTACCCTTTGTTGGAGGATAATAATGTACGAAAGGTTCGGTACGACCACCGAACAATGACTTGGCTATTACAAGTCTATTGTTAACAGCGTCGTTACTTATACGCTGTACATATTCTTTAACAGTAGTGTCTTTATCGATATGATCAGGATCTTGAATTGTTTCTTCTTTCTGTGACTTCCACTCGCATTCCCACACTCTAATCACATTAAATCCATTTTCTCTGTAAACATCTTCCTGATTCATAGTAAGTGTGTAGCGATCTAAAGCTGAATTACCATGAAGTGTTCCTTTTCCTTTATTGCAGTCTTTATGCCCATGCCATGCACATCCATGATATAAAAACACCGTTTTTATGCCATTTACATAACCATAACCGTCAGGATAGAGCCATTTATTTTTTATTTTAAGCGATTTCTCACCGCCATTGCGTGCATGTCTTATACTGATATTATTTAATTTCTCTTGATACATCAGCCATCGTATAGCTTCATATGTGAAAGGTTTTGGATTCTCTCTACCTAGAATGGTAATTTTCCCTTCAGGCATGAATACGTTTTTATAGATTGTGTAACATAAAGATGCAATCGTTGTACATTCAACAAGACAGTCAATATTAAAATCTTTTATAAAACTGGCTCTGAACTTTTCAAAACATTTTCTAAGCACATTAACATCCTGGATGCAATACTTTTCGCATTCTTCGAAAATACTGTATTCTTTATTCTCAAAGCTATTATAATACTCCTGAAAATCTTGTTTTTCTATAACTGACATTTTTACCAGTTCAAAAAGTTCCTTGTCGGGAATAAGTCCTTTATAATGTAGAGTTTCTTCATTTAAAAATGTATAAGGGAAGAATCCTTTGGTCAGGTTTTTATCATCAATGCCCATACATTTAGGCATGCTCTTCAGCGCACATGGTGTGAAAAGCAAAGTGTCTCTAAACATTATATTGTCGTTAGAGCCCATTGATATTATTTTATTGCCTCTTTTTATAGGACTACTGCTAATAGCTTTCGAACTTGAATGAGTCAGTAATGAAGCATATATAAACTGATGATCAAACTTGCCGCCATTATGGGCGGCTACAACTACTTTTGACTTTTTCTTCTTTTCTGAAAAGTCCATTATAAAATCAATGAATTGATTTACAGGAGATTTACCATCTTCTATTTTAAACGTTGTTGTACGTGGACCACAATGAATACATACATTCTCACCTTCCATATCCGTGCATTCATCGCATATCATTTGACATGCTAACAAGTAAGGTTGCAACTTTATTTTTCTTCGTCCTTTAGCATTAACACCTTTATCTTGTTGGTATGTCTCTATGTCGTAGTAACAGGTATATACCTTAGGCTCTTTAACTTCCTTGCTATTTTCATTCATCTTCTTATCGTTCTTCTTCATGTTTTTCTTTTTCATATAGCACACGTGGTATTCGTCTTCTTTAGGTTCATATTTTTCTTTACATATAGTGCAATATGCTTTAGTACAATCGTGTTTAAAAAGGCCATTGCGTTTAGCTTTTATTTGTGTTAGGCATAGTTTACATATTTTTATTTTCATGCATGTTTTATTATCTTGATGATTTTTTAAGCAAGTAGCATTGTAAAATTTA